>JBBPBR010000095.1:0-94481 GCA_037974775.1 Cicer pinnatifidum
TAATCAATCTTGTGCTTCCAATAGGTGTGTTTGTGTCATTGGATGATCAATTAGGTCATTTTCATCCTCCCTAGACTTATTCTTGTCCAATTAGGGTTTTTAACCAATCTTGTGCATCCAATAAGTTCATTTGTATCATTGAATTAATATTTAGGTCATTTTCGTCCTCCCGAGGCATATTCTTGTCCAATTAGGGTTTTTAACCAATCTTGTGCCTCCAATAGGTGTGTTTGTGTCATTGGATGATCAATTAGGTCATTTTCGTCCTCCCTAGGCTTATTCTCGTCCAATTAGGGTTTTTAACCAATCTTGTGCATCCAATAAGTTCATTTGTGTCATTGGATTAACATTTAGGTCATTTTCGTCCTTCCTAGGCATATTCTTGTCCAATTAGGTTTTTTAACCAATTTTGTGCTTCCAATAGGTGTGTTTGTGTCATTGGATGATCAATTAGGTCATTTTCGTCCTCCCTTGGTTTATTCTTGTCCAATTAGGGTTTTTAATCAATCTTGTGCTTCCAATAGGTGTGTTTGTGTCATTGGATGATCAATTAGGTCATTTTCATCCTCCCTAGACTTATTCTTGTCCAATTAGGGTTTTTAACCAATCTTGTGCATCCAATAAGTTCATTTGTATCATTGAATTAATATTTAGGTCATTTTCGTCCTCCCGAGGCATATTCTTGTCCAATTAGGGTTTTTAACCAATCTTGTGCATCCAATAGGTGTGTTTGTGTCATTGGATGATCAATTACGTCATTTTCGCCCTCCCTAGGCTTATTCTTGTCCAATTAGGGCTTTTAACCAATCTTGTGCATCCAATAAGTTCATTTGTGTCATTGGATTAACAGTTAGGTCATTTTCCTCCTCCCTAGGCATATTCTTGTCCAATTAGGGTTTTTAACCAATCGTGTGCTTCCAATAGGTGTGTTTGTGTCATTGGATGATCAATTAGGTCATTTTCGTCCTCCCTTGGTTTATTCTTGTCCAATTAGGGTTTTTAACCAATCTTGTGCATCCAATAAGTTCATTTGTGTCATTGGATGATCAATTAGGTCATTTTCGTCCTCCCTAGGCATATTCTTGTCCAACTAGGGTTTTAAACCAATCTTGTGCATCTAATAGGTGTGTTGGTGTCATTGGATGTTCAATTAGGTCATTTTCGTCCTCCCTAGGCTTATTCTTGTCCAATTAGGGTTTTTAACCAATCTTGTGCATCCAATAGGTGTGTTTGTGTCATTGGATGATCAATTAGGTCATTTTCGTCCTCCCTAGGCATATTCTTGTCCAATTAGGGTTTTTAACCAATCTTGTGCATCCAATAGGTGTGTTTGTGTCATTGGATGATCAATTAGGTCATTTTCGTCCTCCCTAGGCTTATTCTTGTCCAATTAGGAATTTTAACCAATCTTGTGCATCCAATAACTTTGTTTGTGTCATTGAATTAATATTAAGGTCATTTTCGTCCTCCCTAGGCATATTCTTGTCCAATTAGGGTAATCAATCTTGTGCTTCCAATAGGTGTGTTTGTGTCATTGGATGATCAATTAGGTCATTTTCATCCTCCCTAGACTTATTCTTGTCCAATTAGGGTTTTTAACCAATCTTGTGCATCCAATAAGTTCATTTGTATCATTGAATTAATATTTAGGTCATTTTCGTCCTCCCGAGGCATATTCTTGTCCAATTAGGGTTTTTAACCAATCTTGTGCCTCCAATAGGTGTGTTTGTGTCATTGGATGATCAATTAGGTCATTTTCGTCCTCCCTAGGCTTATTCTCGTCCAATTAGGGTTTTTAACCAATCTTGTGCATCCAATAAGTTCATTTGTGTCATTGGATTAACATTTAGGTCATTTTCGTCCTTCCTAGGCATATTCTTGTCCAATTAGGTTTTTTAACCAATTTTGTGCTTCCAATAGGTGTGTTTGTGTCATTGGATGATCAATTAGGTCATTTTCGTCCTCTCTAGGCTTATTCTTGCCCAATTAGGGTTTTTAACCAATCTTGTGCATCCAATAACTTTGTTTGTGTCATTGAATTAATATTTAGGTCATTTTCGTCCTCCCTAGGCTTATTCTTGTCCAATTAGGGTTTTTAACCAATCTTGTGCATCCAATAACTTTGTTTGTGTCATTGAATTAACAGTTAGGTCATTTTCTTCCTCCATAGGCATATTCTTATCCAATTAGGGTTTTTAACAAATCTTGTGCTTCCAATAGGTGTGTTTGTGTCATTGGATGATCAATTAGGTCATTTTCGTCCTTCCTAGGCTTATTCTTGTCCAATTAGGGTTTTTAACCAATCTTGTGCATCCAATAGGTGTGTTTGTGTCATTGGATGATCAATTAGGTAATTTTCGTCCTCCCTAGGCATATTCTTGTCCAACTAGGGTTTTAAACCAATCTTGTGCATCTAATAGGTGTGTTTGTGTCATTGGATGTTCAATTAGGTCATTTTCGTCCTCCCTAGGCTTATTCTTGTCCAATTAGGGTTTTTAACCAATCTTGTGCATCCAATAGGTGTGTTTGTGTCATTGGATGATCAATTAGGTCATTTTCGTCCTCCCTAGGCTTATTCTTGTCCAATTATGGTTTTTAACCAATCTTGTACATCCAATAGGTGTGTTTGTGTCATTGGATTATCAATTAGGTCATTTTCGTCCTCCCTAGGCATATTCTTGTCCAATTAGGGTTTTTAACCAATCTTGTGCATCCAATAGGTGTGTTTGTGTCATTGGATGATCAATTAGGTCATTTTCGTCCTCCCTAGGCTTATTCTTGTCCAATTAGGGTTTTTAACCAATCTTGTGCATCTGATAAGTTTGTTTGTGTCATTAAATTAATATTGAGGTCATTTTCTTCCTCCCTAGGCATATTCTTTTCCAATTAGGGTTTTTAACCAATCTTGTGCATCCAATAAGTTGAGTTGTGTCATTGGATTAACATTTAGGTCATTTTCGTCGTCCCTGGGCTTATTCTTGTCCAATTAAGGTTTTTAATCAATCTTGTGCATCCAATAGGTGTGTTTGTGTCATTGGATGATCAATTAGGTCATTTTCGTCCTCCCTAGGCATATTCTTGTCCAATTAGGGTTTTTAACCAATCTTGTGCATCCAATAGGTGTGTTTGTGTCATTGGATGATCAATTAGGTCATTTTCGTCCTCCCTAGGCTTATTCTTGTCCAATTAGGGTTTTTAACCAATCTTGTCCATCCAATAGGTGTGTTTGTGTCATTGGATGATCAATTAGGTCATTTTCGTCATCCCTATGGTTATTCTTGTCCAATTAGGGTTTTTAACCAATCTTGTGCATCCAATAACTTTGTTTGTGTCATTGAATTAATATTTAGGTCATTTTCGTCCTCCCTAGGCATATTCTTGTCCAATTAGGGTTTTTAACCAATCTTGTGCTTCCAATAGGTGTGTTTGTGTCATTGGATGATCAATTAGGTCATTTTCATCCTCCCTAGACTTATTCTTGTCCAATTAGGGTTTTTAACCAATCTTGTGCATCCAATAAGTTCCTTTGTGTCATTGAATTAATATTTAGGTCATTTTCGTCCTCCCTAGGCATATTCTTCTCCAATTAGGGTTTTTAACCAATCGTGTGCATCCAATAGGTGTGTTTGTGTCATTGGATGATCAATTAGGTAATTTTCGTCCTCCCTAGGCTTATTCTCGTCCAATTAGGGTTTTTAACCAATCTTGTGCATCCAATAAGTTCATTTGTGTCATTGGATTAACATTTAGGACATTTTCGCCCTTCCTAGGCATATTCTTGTCCAATTAGGTTTTTTAACCAATCTTGTGCTTCCAATAGGTGTGTTAGTGTCATTGGATGATCAATTAGGTCATTTTCGTCCTCCCTAGGCTTATTCTTGTCCAATTAGGGTTTTTAACCAATCTTGTGCATCCAATAACTTTGTTTGTGTCATTGAATTAATATTTAGGTCATTTTCGTCCTCCCTAGGCTTATTCTTGTCCAATTAGGGTTTTTAACCAATCTTGTGCATCCAATAACTTTGTTTGTGTCATTGAATTAATATTTAGGTCATTTTCGTCCTCCCTAGGTATATTCTTATCCAATTAGGGTTTTTAACCAATCTTGTGCATCCAATAGGTGTGTTTGTGTCATTAGATCATCAATTAGGTCATTTTCGTCCTCCCTAGGCTTATTCTTGTCCAATTAGGGTTTTTAACCAATCTTGTGCATCCAATAACTTTGTTTGTGTCATTGAATTAATATTTAGGTCATTTTCGTCCTCCCTAGGCTTATTCTTGTCCATTTAGGGTTTTTAACCAATCTTGCGCATCAAATAGGTGTGTTTGTGTCATTGGATGATCAATTAGGTCATTTTCGTCCTCCCTAGGCTTATTCTTGTCCAATTAGGGTTTTTAACCAATCTTGTGCATCCGATAAGTTTGTTTGTGTCATTGGATTAATAATTAGGTCATTTTCGTCCTCCCTAGGCTTATTCTTGTCCAATTAGGGTTTTTAACCAATCTTGTGCATCCAATAGGTGTGTTTGTGTCATTGGATGATCAATTAGGTCATTTTCGTCCTCCCTAGGCTTATTCTTGTCCAATTAGGGTTTTTAACCAATCTTGTGCATCCAATAAGTTGAGTTGTGTCATTGGATTAAGATTTAGGTCATTTTCGTTCTCCCTAGGCTTATTGTTGTCCAATTAGGGTTTTTAACCAATCTTTTGCATCCAATAAGTTCATTTGTGTTATTGGATTAACATTTAGGTCATATTCGTCCTCCCTAGGCATATTCTTGTCCAATTAGGGTTTTTAACCAATCTTGTGCATCCAATAGGTGTGTTTGTGTCATTGGATGATCAATTAGGTCATTTTCGTCCTCCCTAGGCATATTCTTGTCCAATTAGGGTTTTTAACCAATCTTGTGCATCCAATAGGTGTGTTTGTGTCATTGGATGATCAATTAGGTCATTTTCGTCCTCCCTAGGCTTATTCTTGTCCAATTAGGGTTTTTAACCAATCTTGGGCATCCGATAAGTTTGTTTGTGTCATTGAATTAATATTTAGGTCATTTTCGTCCTCCCTAGGCATATTCTTGTCCAATTAGGGTTTTTAACCAATCTTGTGCATCAAATAGGTGTGTTTGTGTCATTGGATAATCAATTAGGTCATTTTCGTCCTCCCTAGGCTTATTCTTGTCCAATTAGGGTTTTTAACCAATCTTGTTCATCCAATATGTTTGTTTGTGTCATTGGATGATCAATTAGGTCATTTTCGTCCTCCCTAGGCATATTCTTGTCCAATTAGGGTTTTTAACCAATCTTGTGCATCCAATAGGTGTGTTTGTGTCATTGGATGATCAATTAGGTCATTTTCGTCCTCCCTAGGCTTATTCTTGTCCAATTAGGGTTTTTAACCAATCTTGTGCATCTAATAGGTGTGTTTTTGTCATTGGATGATCAATTAGGTCATTTTCGTCCTTCCTAGGCTTATTCTTGTCCAATTAGGGTTTTTAACCAATTTTGTGCATCCGATAAGTTTGTTTGTGTCATTGAATTAATATTTAGGTCATTTTCGTCTTCCCTAGGCATATTCTTGTCCAATTAGGGTTTTTAACCAATCTTGTTCATCCAATATGTTTGTTTGTGTCATTGGATGATCAATTAGGTCATTTTCGTCCTCCCTAGGCATATTCTTGTCCAATTAGGGTTTTTAACCAATCTTGTGCATCCAATAGGTGTGTTTGTGTCATTGGATGATCAATTAGGTCATTTTCGTCCTCCCTAGGCTTATTCTTGTCCAATTAGGGTTTTTAACCAATCTTGTGCATCAAATAATTTGAGTTGTGTCATTGGATTAACATTTAGGTCATTTTCGTTCTCCCTAGGCTTATTCTTGTCCAATTAGGCTTTTTAACCAATCTTGTGCATCCAATATGTTCATTTGTGTCATTGGATGATCAATTAGGTCATTTTCGTCCTCCCTAGGCATATTCTTGTCCAATTAGGGTTTTTAACCAATCTTGTGCATCCAATAGGTGTGTTTGTGTCATTGGATGATCAATTAGGTCATTTTCGTCCTCCCTAGGCTTATTCTTGTCCAATTAGGGTTTTTAACCAATCTTGTGCATCCAATAGGGGTGTTTGTGTCATTGGATGATCAATTAGGTCATTTACGTCCTCCCTAGGCTTATTCTTGTCCAATTAGGGTTTTTAACCAATCTTGTGCATCCAATAGGTGTGGTTGTGTCATTCGATAATCAATTAGGTCATTTTCGTCCTCCCTAGGCTTATTCTTGCCCAATTAGGGTTTTTAACCAATCTTGTGCATCCAATAAGTTGAGTTGTGTCATTGGATTAACATTTAGGTCATTTTCGTCATCCCTAGGCTTATTCTTGTCCAATTAGGGTTTTTAACCAATCTTGTGCATCCAATAAGTTCATTTGTGTCATTGGATTAACATTTAGGTCATTTTCATCCTCCCTAGGCATATTCTTGTCCAATTAGTGTTTTATACCAATCTTGTGCATCCAATAGGTGCGTTTGTGTCATTGGATGAGCAATTAGGTTATTTTCGTCCTCCCTAGGCTTATTCTTGTCCAATTAGGGTTTTTAACTAATCTTGTTCATCCAATAAGTTCATTTGTGTCATTGGATGATCAATTAGGTCATTTTCGTCCTCCCTAGGCATATTCTTGTCCAATTAGGGTTTTTAACCAATCTTGTGCATCCAATAGGTGTGTTTGTGTCATTGGATGATCAATTAGGTCATTTTCGTCCTCCCTAGGCTTATTCTTGTCCAATTAGGGTTTTTAACCGATCTTGTGCATCCAATAGGTGTGTTTGTGTCATTGGATGATCAATTAGGTCATTTTCGTCCTCCCTAGGCATATTCTTGTCCAATTAGGGTTTTTAACCAATCTTGTGCATCCAATAGGTGTGTTTGTGTCATTGGATGATCAATTAGGTTATTTTCGTCCTCCCTAGGCATATTCTTGTCCAATTAGGAATTTTAACTAATCTTGTGCTTCCAATACGTTCATTTGTGTCATTGGATGATCAATTAGGTCATTTTCGTCCTCCCTAGGCATATTCTTGTCCAATTAGGGTTTTTAACCAATCTTGTGCATCCAATAGGTGTGTTTGTGTCATTGGATGATCAATTAGGTCATTTTCGTCCTCCCTAGGCATATTCTTGTCCAATTAGGGTTTTTAACCAATCTTGTGCATCCAATAGGTGTGTTTGTGTCATTGGATGATCAATTAAGTCATTTTCGTACTCCCTAGGCTTATTCTTGTCCAATTAGGGTTTTTAACCAATCTTGTGCATCCTATAAGTTCAGTTGTGTCATTGGATTAACATTTAGGTCATATCCGTGTTGGTACCAGTAACCTCTGTTAAATGAAAATTATGCGGAAGATTACCTATTTTTAGAGATATGCGCAGCAGTTTAACAAATCGTACATTTATTAAACACAGCATCAGAATAAGGTCCCAAAACTACAATACAAATGAATGCACAAAGTATATGGATCAAAGAATATATTGAGAGATGCACCAGTTACGTTTATTGTTCAAGATATTGATTCACTTACAATCATGCTGGAAACAGTCTTTCATGTAGTATCAAAGTATGCAGAAAGATATTCAAGCATTCAATCAATATCAGACAAATACACACTGCAGAAATTAAAAAGAGATAAGGGTAAGAAAGATTGTACGCAGTGATTTATACTGGTTCAGCCGTTGTTGAACGACCTACATCCAGTCCCAAGATCAAATCCAATCTTGGCCTTTCCAATAGAATATCTCAGAATCCGTTTACAGATGTTCTAGCTCCTCGCCTATCAATCTAAAACGATTCTTCTTATTCTATTCTTATCTCCCTGAATCCCAGAGTTTATCTCCCATAAACTCTTCCAAGATTACAGTCAAGTTTCTTCTTGATGAGACCTCTCAATCACAGAAGATAACTACCAGTTGAGACTGGATTTCTCAATGTTATTTGTTTTAAGAATTTGTTTACAGATGTATCTAATCAGAAATTACATAGAAATTTCTTCAACAGTTTTCTTCTCTAAAGTTGTTTCTCCAGCAATCTTTCTCAGTTCTTGTGGATCATGAAAGATGAATCTTCATAACTGAAAAAGTAATGTTCAAAGTTATTTCACAATGAGAAACAAAGATATCAGAAAGTTATGTGTATGTTGTTGTGTATATTGAGAAGATACAGAAAAAACAGTTTATATAGTTTCAGGAAAAACAACGTATGAATCGATTTGTCCAATCGATTCATTAAAGTCATAATGCTGGTTAATCGATTTCCTCAATCGATTTCGCGAGTCTTGTTTTTCTTGAATCTTGAAACTGTACATACTAATCGATTTGCTCAATCGATTATTTTAAGTAGTTCTTCAAACTTTGATGACAGTATATGATTAAATCGATTTGCAGAATCGACTTGATGTGTTTTGTTCAAACAACGAGATCAAAACCATCGATGTGCTTAATCGATTTTACCATTCAGTCATCTCTGTTTATAAAACTTTTATGTCAATCGATTGTGCCAATCGATTGTGGATTTTAAGTCTGAAGTACTTTTCATCAGTTGGGTTATTCAATCGATTTACCAAGTCGATTGATACCAACTTTTATTACACAGATGTATATAAACAGATTGTAGTAATCGATTGTGTATGTTCCAGACCTGAGTTATTTTGAAACTTGTTTTGGTGAATCGATTGGCCTAATCGATTTAGTAAACAGGTTTGGCTCTGGGACATTAACAATCGATTGTTTCAATCGATGTAGACAAAAACAAAAAATTAAAGAAGTGATTATTTCAATCGATTTTCCAAATCGATTGCCTGCAAAACGTGCTACTGACTTGCACATTTTAATTTCAGTAAGAATGTCAATCGATTTGTCTAATCGATTTAAACAATCAGTTTAGTCTTGGTGATTCACTCAATCGATGTGCCTAATCGATTTGTGGCAAACTGGCTCTCTGACTTGTACAATTTATTTTCCAATATGTGTACCAATCGATTTGGAGAATCGATTGATAGCCCGTTTGTTTTCTTTAAGGATGTACAAATCGATTGTGCTAATCGATTGGGTAACACCAAACTTTGTAAACTTATTCAACCCTGTTATAGAATCGATTGTACTAATCGATGTGCTCATGGATCTTCAAGATTTTGTTGATTCCTTGAGTTCCAAGCAATTGTCTCGAGTATGTAGGATTGAATTTGTTGTTCCTGAAATTTTTCTCAGTTGACAATGTTAGATGTATTTCAAATTGGATGCTTGTCAATAACATCAAAAACGAACATATGTCTAACATCTTGTGCATCTAATAGGTGTGTTTGTGTCATTGGATGATCAATTAGGTCATTTTCGTCCTCCTTAGGCTTATTCTTGTCCAATTAGGGTTTTTAACCAATCTTGTGCATCCAATAAGTTTGTTTGTGTCATTGAATTAATATTTAGGTCATTTTCGTCCTCCCTAGGCATATTCTTGTCCAATTATGGTTTTTAACCAATCTTGTGCATCCAATAGGTGTGTTTGTGTCATTGGATGATCAATTAGGTCATTTTCGTCCTCCCTAGGCATATTCTTGTCCAATTAGGGTTTTTAACCAATCTTGTGCATCCAATAGGTGTGTTTGTGTCATTGGATGATCAATTAGGTCATTTTCGTCCTCCCTAGGCATATTCCCATCCAATTAGGGTTTTTAACCAATCTTTTGCATCCAATAGGTGTGTTTGTGTCATTGGATGATCAATTAGGTCATTTTCGTCCTCCCTAGGCTTATTCTTGTCCAATTAGGGTTTTTAACCAATCTTGTGCATCCAATATGTTTGTTTGTGTCATTGAATTAATATTTAGGTCATTTTTGTCCTCCCTAGGCATCATCTTTTCCAATTAGGGTTTTTAACCAATCTTTTGCATCCAATAGGTGTGTTTGTGTCATTGGATGATCAATTAGGTCATTTTCGTCCTCCTTAAGCTTATTGTTGTCCAATTAGGGTTTTTAACCAATATTGTGCATCCAATAACTTTGTTTGTGTCATTGGATGATCAATTAGGTCATTTTCGTCCTCCCTAGGCATATTCTTGTCCAATTAGGGTTTTTAACCAATCTTGTGCATCCAATAGGTGTGTTTGTGTCATTGGATGATCAATTAGGTCATTTTCGTCCTCCCTAGGCTTATTCTTGTCCAATTAGGGTTTTTAACCAATCTTGTGCATCCAATAAGTTCATTTGTGTCATTGGATTAACATTTAGGTCATTTTCGTCCTCCCTAGGCATATTCTTGTCCAATTAGGGTTTTTAACCAATCTTGTGCTTCCAATAGGTGTGTTTGTGACATTGGATGATCAATTAAGTCATTTTCGTCCTCCCTAGGCTTATTCTTGTCCAATTAGGGTTTTTAACCAATCTTTTGCATCCAATAAGTTTGTTTATGTCATTGAATTAATATTTAGGTCATTTTCGTCCTCCCTAGGCATATTCTTGTCCAATTAGGGTTTTTAACCAATATTGTGCATCCAATAGGTGTGTTTGTGTCATTGAATGATCAATTAGGTCATTTTCGTCCTCCCTAGGCTTATTCTTGTCCAATTAGGGTTTTTAACCAATCTTGTGCATCCAATAAGTTCATTTGTGTCATTGGATTAACATTTAGGTCATTTTCGTCCTCCCTAGGCATATTCTTGTCCAATTAGGGTTTTTAACCAATCTTGTGCTTCCAATAGGTGTGTTTGTTATATTGGATGATCAATTAGGTCATTTCCGTCCTCCCTAGGCTTATTCTTGTCCAATTAGGGTTTTTAACCAATCTGGTGCATCCAATAAGTTTGTTTATGTCATTGAATTAATATTTAGGTCATTTTCGTCCTCCCTAGGTATATTCTTGTCCAATTAGGGTTTTTATACAAATCTTGTGCATCCAATAGGTGTGTTTGTGTCATTGGATGATCAATTAGGTCATTTTCGTCCTCCCTAGGCATATTCTTGTCCGATTAGGGTTTTTAACCAATTTTGTGCATCCAATAAGTTTGTTTATGTCATTGAATTAATATTTAGGTCATTTTCGTCCTCCCTAGGCATATTCTTGTCCAATTAGGGTTTTTAACCAATCTTGTGCATCCAATAGGTGTGTTTGTGTCATTGGATGATCAATTAGGTCATTTTCGTCCTCCCTAGGCTTATTCTTGTCCAATTAGGGTTTTTAACCAATCTTGTGCATCCAATAAGTTCTTTTGTGTCATTGGATTAACATTTAGGTCATTTTCATCCTCCCTAGGCATATTCTTGTCCAATTAGGGTTTTTAACCAATCTTGTGCATCCAATAGGTGTGTTTGTGTCATTGGATGATCAATTAGGTCATTTTCTTCCTCCCTATGCTTATTCTTGTCCAATTAGGGTTTTTAACCAATCTTGTGTATCCAATAAGTTTGTTTGTTTCATTGAATTAATATTTAGGTCATTTTCGTCCTCCCTAGGCTTAATCTTGTCCAATAAGGGTTTTTAACCAATCTTGTGCATCCAATAAGTTCATTTGTGTCATTGCATGATCAATTAGGTCATTTTCGTCCTCCCTAGGCTTATTCATGTCCAATTAGGGTTTTTAACCAATCTTGTGCATCCAATAAGTTCATTTGTGTCATTGGATTAACATTTAGGTCATTTTCGTCCTCCCTAGGCTTATTCTTGTCCAATTAGGGTTTTTAACCAATCTTGTGCATCCAATAGGTGTGTTTGTGTCATTGGATGATCAATTAGGTCATTTTCGTCCTCCCTAGGCATATTCTTGTCCAATTAGGGTTTTTAACCAATCTTGTGCATCCAATAGGTGTGTTTGTGTCATTGGATGATCAATTAGGTCATTTTCGTCCTTCCTAGGCTTATTCTTGTCCAATTAGGGTTTTTAACCAATCTTGTGCATCCAATAAATTGAGTTGTGTCATTGGATTAACATTTAGGTCATTTTCGTCCTCCCTAGGCTTATTCTTGTCCAATTAGGGTTTTTAACCAATCTTGTGCATCCAATAGGTGTGTTTGTGTCATTGGATGATCAATTAGGTCATTTTCGTCCTCCCTAGGCATATTCTTGTCCAATTAGGGTTTTTAACCAATCTTGTGCATCCAATAGGTGTGTTTGTGTCATTGGATGATCAATTAGGTCATTTTCGTCCTCCATAGGCTTATTCTTGTCCAATTAGGGTTTTTGACCAATCTTGTGCATCAAATAAGTTCATTTGTGTCATTGGATGATCAATTAGGTCATTTTCGTCCTCCCTAGGCATATTCTTGTCCAATTAGGGTTTTTAACCAATCTTGTGCATCCAATAGGTGTGTTTGTGTCATTGGATGATCAATTAGGTCATTTTCGTCCTCCCTAGGCTTATTCTTGTCCAATTAGGGTTTTTAACCAATCTCGTGCATCCAATAAGTTCATTTGTGTCATTGGATTTACATTTAGGTCATTTTCGTCCTCCCTAGGCATATTCTTGTCCAATTAGGGTTTTTAACCAATCTTGTGCATCCAATAGGTGTGTTTGTGTCATTGGATGATCAATTAGGTCATTTTCATCATCCCAAGGCTTATTCTTGTCCAATTAGGGTTTTTAACCAATCTTGTGCATCCAATAACTTTGTTTGTGTCATTGAATTAATATTTAGGTCATTTTCATCCTCCTTAGGCATATTCTTGTCGAATTAGGGTTTTTAACCAATCTTGTGCATCCAATAGGTGTGTTTGTGTCATTAGATGATCAATTAGTTCATTTTCGTCCTCCCTAGGCTTATTCTTGTCCAATTAGGGTTTTTAACCAATCTTGTGCATCCAATAAGTTCATTTGTGTCATTGGATTAACATTTAGGTCATTTTCGTCCTCCCTAGGCATATTCTTGTCCAATTAGGGTTTTTAACCAATCTTGTGCTTCCAATAGGTGTGTTTGTGTCATTGGATGATCAATTAGGTCATTTTCGTCCTCCCTAGGCTTATTCTTGTCCAATTAGGGTTTTTAACCAATCTTGTGCATCCAATAGGTGTGTTTGTGTCATTGGATGATCAATTAGGTCATTTTCGTCCTTCATAGGCATATTCTTGTCCAATTAGGGTTTTTAACCAGTCTTGTGCATCCAATAGGTGTGTTTGTGTCATTGGATGATCAATTAGGTCATTTTCGTCCTCCTTAGGCTTATTCTTGTCCAATTAGGGTTTTTAACCAATCTTGTGAATCCAATTGGTGTGTTTGTGTCATTGGATGATCAATTAGGTCATTTTCGTCCTCCTTAGGCTTATTCTTGTCCAATTAGGGTTTTTAACCAATCTTGTGCATCCAATAACTTTGTTTGTGTCATTGAATTAATATTTAGGTCATTTTCGTCCTCCCTAAGCATATTCTTGTCCAATTAGGGTTTTTAACCTATCTTGTGCATCCAATAGGTGTGTTTGTGTCATTGGATGATCAATTAGGTCATTTTCGTCCTCCCTAGGCTTATTCTTGTCCAATTAGGGTTTTTAACCAATATTGTGCATCCAATATGTTCATTTGTGTCATAGGATTAACATTTAGGTCATTTTCGTTTTCTCTAGGCATATTCTTGTCCAATTAGGGTTTTTAACCAATCTTGTGCATCCAATAGGTGTGTTTGTGTCATTGGATGATCAATTAGGTCATTTTCGTCCTCCCTAGGCATATTCTTGTCCAATTAGGGTTTTTAACCAATCTTGTGCATCCAATAGGTGTGTTTGTGTCATTGGATGATCAATTAGGTCATTTTCGTCCTCCCTAGGCTTATTCTTGTCCAATTAGAGTTTTTAACCAATCTTGTGCATCCAATAACTTTGTTTGTGTCATTGAATTAATATTTAGGTCATTTTCTTCCTCCCTAGGCATATTCTTATCCAATTAGGGTTTTTAACCAATCTTGTGCATCCAATAGGTGTGTTTGTGTCATTGGATGATCAATTAGGTCATTTTCGTCCTCCCTAGGCTTATTCTTGTCCAATTAGGTTTTTTAACCAATCTTGTGCATCCAATAAGTTCATTTTGGTCATTGGATTAACATTTAGGTCATTTTCGTCCTCCCTAAGCATATTCTTGTCCAATTAGGGTTTTTAACCAATCTTGTGCATTCAATAGGTGTGTTTGTGTCATTGGATGATCAATATAGGTCATTTTCGTCCTCCCTAGGCATATTCTTGTCCAATTAGGGTTTTTAACCAATCTTGTGCATTCAATAGGTGTGTTTGTGTCATCGGATGATCAATTAGGTCATTTTCGTCCTCCCTAGGCTTATTCTTGTCCAATTAGGGTTTTTAACCAATCTTGTGCATCCAATAGGTGTGTTTGTGTCATTGGATGATCAATTAGGTCATTTTCGTCCTCCCTAGGCATATTCTTGTCCAATTAGGGTTTTTAACCAATCTTGTGCATCCAATAGGTGTGTTTGTGTCATTGGATGATCAATTAGGTCATTTTCGTCCTCCCTAGGCTTATTCTTGTCCAATTAGGGTTTTTAAACAATCTTTTGCATCCAATAGGTGTGTTTGTGTCATTGGATGATCAATTAGGTCATTTTCGTCCTCCCTAGGCTTATTCTTGTCCAATTAGGGTTTTTAACAAATCTTGTGCATCCAATAAGTTCATTTGTGTCATTGGATGATCAATTAGGTCATTTTCGTCCTCCCTAGGTTTATTCTTGTCCAATTAGGGTTTTTAACCAATCTTGTGCATCCAATAGGTGTGTTTGTGTCATTGGATGATCAATTAGGTCATTTTCGTCCTTTCTATGCTTATTCTTGTCCAATTAGGGTTTTTAACCAATCTTGTGCATCCAATAAGTTCATTTGTGTCATTGGATGATCAATTAGGTAATTTTCGTCGTCCCTAGGCTTATTCTTGTCCAATTAGGGTTTTTAACCAATCTTGTGCATCCAATAAGTTCATTTGTGTCATTGGATGATCAATTAGGTCATTTTCGTCCTCCCTAGGCATATTCTTATCCAATTAAGGTTTTTAACCAATCTTGTGCATCCAATAGGTGTGTTTGTGTCATTGGATGATCAATTAGGTCATTTTCATCCTACCTAGACTTATTCTTGTCCAATTAGGGTTTTTAACCAATCTTGTGCATCAAATAAGTTCATTTGTGTCATTGGATGATCAATTGGGTCATTTTCGTCCTCCCTAGGCATATTCTTGTCCAACTAGGGTTTTTAACCAATCTTGTGCTTCCAATAGGTGTGTTTGTGTCATTGGATGATCAATTAGGTCATTTTCGTCCTCCCTAGGCTTATTCTTGTCCAATTAGGGTTTTTAACAAATCTTGTGCATCCAATAAGTTCATTTGTGTCATTGGATGATCAATTAGGTCATTTTCGTCCTCCCTAGGTTTATTCTTGTCCAATTAGGGTTTTTAACCAATCTTGTGCATCCAATTGGTGTGTTTGTGTCATTGGATGATCAATTAGGTCATTTTCGTCCTCCCTAGGCTTATTCTTGTCCAATTCGGGTTTTTAACAAATCTTGTGCATCCAATAAGTTCATTTGTGTCATTGGATGATCAATTAGGTCATTTACGTCCTCCCTAGGCTTATTCTTGTCCAATTAGGGTTTTTAACCAATCTTGTGCATCCAATAGGTGTGTTTGTGTCATTGGATGATCAATTAGGTCATTTTCGTCCTCCCTAGGCTTATTCTTGTCCAATTAGGGTTTTTAACCAATCTTGTGCATCCAATAGGTGTGTTTGTGTCATTGGATGATCAATTAGGTCATTTTCGTCCTCCCTTGGTTTATTCTTGTCCAATTAGGGTTTTTAACCAATCTTGTGCATCCAATAGGTGTGTTTGTGTCATTGGATGATCAATTAGGTCATTTTCGTCCTCCCTAGGCTTATTCTTGTCCAATTAGGGTTTTTGACCAATCTTGTGCATCCAATAACTTTGTGTGTGTCATTGAATTAATATTTAGGTCATTTTCGTCCTCCCTAGGCATATTCTTGTCCAATTAGGGTTTTTAACCAATCTTGTGCATCCAATAGGTGTGTTTGTGTCATTGGATGATCAATTGGGTCATTTTCGTCGTCCCTAGGCTTATTCTTGTCCAATTAGGGTTTTTAACCAATCATGTGCATCCAATAGGTGTGTTTGTGTCAATTGATGATCAATTAGGTCATTTTCGTCCTCCCTAGGCTTATTCTTGTCCAATTAGGGTTTTTAACCAATCTTGTGCATCGAATAAGTTCATTTGTGTCATTGGATTAACATTTAGGTCATTTTCGTCCTCCCTAGGCATATTCGTGTCCAATTAGAGTTTTTAACCAATCTTGTGCTTCCAATAGGTGTGTTTGTGTCATTGGATGACCAATTAGGTCATTTTCGTCCTCCCTAGGCTTATTCTTGTCCAATTAGGGTTTTTAACCAATCTTGTGCATCCAATAACTTTGTTTGTGTCATTGAATTAATATTTAGGTCATTTTCGTCCTCCTAGGCATATTGTTGTCCAATTAGGGTTTTTAACCAATCTTATGCATCCAATAGGTGTGTTTGTGTCATTGGATGATCAATTACGTCATTTTCGCCCTCCCTAGGCTTATTCTTGTCCAATTAGGGCTTTTAACCAATCTTGTGCATCCAATAAGTTCATTTGTGTCATTGGATTAACAGTTAGGTCATTTTCATCCTCCCTAGGCATATTCTTGTCCAATTAGGGTTTTTAACCAATCTTGTGCTTCCAATAGGTGTGTTTGTGTCATTGGATGATCAATTAGGTCGTTTTCGTCCTCCCTAGGTTTATTCTTGTCCAATTAGGGTTTTTAACCAATCTTGTGCATCCAATAAGTTCATTTGTGTCATTGGATGATCAATTAGGTCATTTTCGTCCTCCCTAGGCATATTCTTGTCCAACTAGGGTTTTTAACCAATCTTGTGCATCTAATAGGTGTGTTTGTGTCATTGGATGTTCAATTAGGTCATTTTCGTCCTCCCTAGGCTTATTCTTGTCCAATTAGGGTTTTTAACCAATCTTGTGGATCCAATAGGTGTGTTTGTGTCATTGGATGATCAATTAGGTCATTTTCGTCCTCCCTAGGCATATTCTTGTCCAATTAGGGTTTTTAACCAATCTTGTGCATCCAATAAGTTCATTTGTGTCATTGGATTAACATTTAGGTCATTTTCGTCCTCACTAGGCATATTCTTGTCCAATTAGGCTTTTTAACCAATTTTGTGTTTCCAATAGGTGTGTTTGTGTCATTGGATGATCAAATAGGTCATTTTCGTCCTCCCTAGGCTTATTCTTATCCAATTAGGGTTTTTAACCAATCTTGTACATCCAATAAGTTTGTTTATGTCATTGAATTAATATTTAGGTCATATTCGTCCTCCCTAGGCTTATTCTTGTCTAATTAGGGTTTTTAACCAATCTTGTGCTTCCAATAGGTGTGTTTGTGTCATTGGATGATCAGTTAGGTCATTTTCGTCCTCCCTAGGCATATTCTTGTCCAATTAGTGTTTTTAACCAATCTTGTGCATCCAATAAGTTTGTTTGTGTCATTGAATTAATATTTAGGTCATTTTCGTCCTCCCTAGGCATATTCTTGTCCAATTATGGTTTTTAACCAATCTTGTGCATCCAATAGGTGTGTTTGTGTCATTGGATGATCAATTAGGCCATTTTCGTCCTCCCTAGGCTTATTCTTGTCCAATTAGGGTTTTTAACCAATCTTGTGCATCCAATAGGTGTGTTTGTGTCATTGGATGATCAATTAGGTCATTTTCGTCCTCCCTAGGCTTATTCTTGTCCAATTAGGGTTTTTAACCAATCTTGTGCATCCAATAAGTTCATTAGTGTCATTGGATGATCAATTAGGTCAATTTCTTCCTCACTAGGCATGTTCATGTCCAACTAGGGTTTTTAACCAATTTTGTGCATCCAATAGGTGTGTTTGTGTCATTGGATGATCAATTAGGTCATTTTCGTCCTCCCTAGGCTTATTCTTGTCCAATTAGGGTTTTTAACCAATCTTGTGCATCCAATAAGTTGAGTTGTGTCATTGGATTAACATTTAGGTCATTTTCCTCCTCCCTAGGTATATTCTTGTCCAATTAGGGTTTTTAACCAATCTTGTGCATCCAATAGGTGTGTTTGTGTCATTGGATGATCAATTTAGGTCATTTTCGTCCTCCCTAGGCATATTCTTGTCGAATTAGGGTTTTTAACCAATCTTGTGCATCCAATAGGTGTGTTTGTTGCAATGGATGATCAATTAGGTCATTTTCGTCCTCCCTAGGCTTATTCTTGTCCAATTAGGGTTTTTAACCAATCTTGTGCATCCAATAGGTGTGTTTGTGTCATTGGATGATCAATTAGGTCATTTTCGTCCTCCCTAGGCTTATTCTTGTCCAATTAGGGTTTTTAACCAATCTTGTGCATCCAATAACTTTGTTTATGTCATTGAATTATCATTTAGGTCATTTTCGTCCTCCCTAGGCATATTCTTGTCCAATTAGGGTTTTTAACCAATCTTGTGCATCCAATAGGTGTGTTTGTGTCATTGGATGATCAATTAGGTCATTTTCCTCCTCCCTAGGCTTATTCTTGTCCAATTAGGGTTTTTAACCAATCTTGTGCATCCAATATGTTGAGTTGTGTCATTGACCAATCTTGTGCATCCAATAGGTGTGTTTGTGTCATTGGATGATCAATTAGGTCATTTTCGTCCTTCCTAGGCTTATTCTTGTCCAATTAGGGTTTTTAACCAATCTTGTGCATCCAATAGGTGTGTTTGTGTCATTAGATGATCAATTAGGTCATTTTCATCCTACCTAGACTTATTCTTGTCAAATTAGGGTTTTTAATCAATCTTGTGCATCCAATAACTTTGTTTGTGTCATTGAATTAATATTTAGGTCATTTTCGTCCTCCCTAGGCATATTCTTGTCCAATTAGGGTTTTTAACCAATCTTGTGCATCCAATAGGTGTGTTTGTGTCATTGGATGATCAATTAGGTCATTTTCGTCCTCCCTAGGCTTATTCTTGTCCAATTAGGGTTTTTAACCAATCTTGTGCATCCAATAAGTTCATTTGTGTCATTGGATTAACATTTAGGTCATTTTCGTCCTCCCTAGGCATATTCTTGTCCAATTAGGGTTTTTAACCAAACTTGTCCATCCAATAGGTGTGTTTGTGTCATTGGATGATCAATTAGGTCATTTTCGTCCTCCCTAGGCTTATTCTTGTCCAATTAGGATTTTTAACCAATCTTGTGCATCCAACAAGTTTGTTTATGTCATTGAATTAATATTTAGGTCATTTTCGTCCTCCCTAGGCATATTCTTGTCCAATTAGGGTTTTTAACCAATCTTGTGCATCCAATAGGTGTGTTTGTGTCATTGGATGATCAATTAGGTCATTTTCGTCCTCCCTAGGCTTATTCTTGTCCAATTAGGGTTTTTAACCAATCTTGTGCATCCAATAAGTTCGTTTGTGTCATTGGATTAACATTTAGGTCATTTTCGTCCTCCCTAGGCTTATTCTTGTCCAATTAGGGTTTTTAACCGATCTTGTGCATCCAATAGGTGTGTTTGTGTCATTGGATGATCAATTAGGTCATTTTCGTCCTCCCTAGGCTTATTCTTGTCCAATTAGGGTTTTTAACCAATCTTGTGAATCCAATAAGTTGAGTTGTGTCATTGGATTAACATTTAGGTCATTTTCGTCCTCCCTAGGCTTATTCTTGTCCAATTAGGGTTTTTAACCAATCTTGTGGATCCAATAAGTTGAGTTGTGTCATTGGATTAACATATAGGTCATTTTCGTCCTCCCTAGGCATATTCTTGTCCAATTAGGGTTTTTAACCAATCTTGTGCATCCAATAGGTGTGTTTGTGTCATTGGATGATCAATTAGGTCATTTTCGTCCTCCCTAGGCTTATTCTTGTCCAATTAGGGTTTTTAACCAATCTTGTGCATCCATAGGTGTGTTTGTGTCATTGGATGATCAATTAGGTCATTTTCGTCCTCCCTAGGCTTATTCTTGTCCAATTAGGGTTTTTAACCAATCTTGTGCATCCAATAGGTGTGTTTGTGTCATTGGATGATCAATTAGGTCATTTTCGTCCTCCCTAGGCTTATTCTTGTCCAATTAGGGTTTTTAACCAATCTTGTGCATCCAATAAGTTCATTTGTGTCATTGGATGATCAATTAGGTCATTTTCGTCCTTCCTAGGCATAATCTTGTCCAACTAGGGTTTTAAACAAATCTTGTGCATCCAATAGGTGTGTTTGTGTCATTGGATGATCAATTAGGTCATTTTCGTCCTCCCTAGGCTTATTCTTGTCCAATTAGGGTTTTTAACCAATCTTGTGCATCCAATAGGTGTGTTTGTGTCATTGGATGATCAATTAGGTCATTTTCGTCCTCCCTAGGCTTATTCTTGTCCAATTAGGGTTTTTAACCAATCTTGTGCATCCAATAAGTTCATTTGTGTCATTGGATGATCAATTAGGTCATTTTCGTCCTTACTAGGCATATTCTTGTCCAACTAGGGTTTTAAACCAATCTTGTGCATCCAATAGGTGTGTTTGTGTCATTGGATGATCAATTAGGTCATTTTCGTCCTCCCTAGGCTTATTCTTGTCCAATTAGGGTTTTTAACCAGTCTTGTGCATCCAATAACTTTGTTTGTGTCATTGAATTAATATTTAGGTCATTTTCGTCCTCCCTAGGCATATTCTTGTCCAATTAGGGTTTTTAACCAATCTTGTGCATCCAATAGGTGTGTTTGTGTCATTTGATGATCAATTAGGTCATTTTCGTCCTCCCTAGGCATATTCTTGTCCAACTAGGGTTTTAAACCAATCTTGTGCATCCAATAGGTGTGTTTGTGTCATTGGATGATCAATTAGGTCATTTTCGTCCTCCCTAGGCTTATTCTTGTCCAATTAGGGTTTTTAACCAATCTTGTGCATCCAATAAGTTGAGTTGTGTCATTGGATTAACATTAAGGTCATTTTCGTTCTCCCTAGGCTTATTCTTGTCCAATTAGGGTTTTTAACCAATCTTGTGCATCCAATAAGTTCATTTGTGTCATTGGATTAACATTTAGGTCATATCCGTCCTCCCTAGGCATATTCTTGTCCAATTAGGGTTTTTAACCAATCTTGTGCATCCAATAGGTGTGTTTGTGTCAATGGATGATCAATTAGGTCATTTTCGTTCTCCCTAGGCATATTCTTGTCCAATTAGGGTTTTTAACCAATCTTGTGCATCCAATAGGTGTGTTTGTGTCATTGGATGATCAATTAGGTCATTTTCGTCCTCCCTAGGCTTATTCTTGTCCAATTAGGGTTTTTAACCAATCTTGTGCATCCAATAAGTTTGTTTGTGTCATTGAATTAATATTTAGGTCATTTTTGTCCTTCCTAGGCATATTCTTGTCCAATTACGGTTTTTAACCAATCTTGTGCATCCAATAGGTGTGTTTGTGTCATTGGATGATCAATTAGGTCATTTTTGCCACCCTAGGCTTATTCTTGTCCAATTAGGGTTTTTCACCAATTTTGTGCATCCAATAACTTTGTTTGTGTCATTGAATTAATATTTAGGTCATTTTCCTCCTCCCTAGGCATATTCTTGTCCAATTAGGGTTTTTAACCAATCTTGTGCATCCAATAGGTGTGTTTGTGTCATTGGATGATCAATTTGGTCATTTTCGTCCTCCCTAGGCTTATTCTTGTCCAATTAGGGTTTTTAACCGATCTTGTGCATCCAATAAGTGTGTTTGTGTCGTTGGATGATCAATTAGGTCATTTTCATCCTCCCTATGCATATTCTTGTCCAATTAGGGTTTTTAACCAATCTTGTGCATCCAATAGGCGTGTTTGTGTCATTGGATGATCAATTAGGTCATTTTCGTCCTCCCTAGGCTTATTCTTGTCCAATTAGGGTTTTTAACCAATCTTGTACATCCAATAGGTGTGTTTGCGTCATTGGATGATCAATTAGGTCATTTTCGTCCTCCCTAGGCATATTCTTGTCCAATTAGGGTTTTTAACCAATCTTGTGCATCCAATAGGTGTGTTTGTGTCATTGGATGATCAATTAGGTCATTTTCGTCCTCCCTAGGCTTATTCTTGTCCAATTAGGGTTTTTAACCAATCTTGTGCATCCAATAAGTTGAGTTGTGTCATTGGATTAACATTAAGGTCATTTTCATTCTCCCTAGGCTTATTCTTGTCCAATTAGGGTTTTTAACCAATCTTGTGCATCCAATAGGTGTGTTTGTGTCATTGGATGATCAATTAGGTCATTTTCGTCCTCCCTAGGCTTATTCTTGTCCAATTAGGGTTTTTAACCAATCTTGTGCATCCAATAGGTGTGTTTGTGTCATTGGATGATCAATTAGGTCATTTTCGTCCTCCCTAGGCTTATTCTTGTCCAATTAGGGTTTTTAACCAATCTTGTGCATCCAATAGGTGTGTTTGTGTCATTGGATGATCAATTAGGTCATTTTCGTCCTCCCTAGGCTTATTCTTGTCCAATTAGGGTTTTTAACCAATCTTGTGCATCCAATAGGTGTTTTTGTGTCATTGGATGATCAATTAGGTTATTTTCGTCCTCCCTAGGCTTATTCTTGTCCAATTAGGGTTTGTAACCAATCTTGTGCATCCAATAGGTGTGTTTGTGGCAATGGATGATCAATTAGGTCATTTTCGTCCTCCCTAGGCTTATTCTTGTCCAATTAGGGTTTTTAACCAATCTTGTGCATCCAATAGGTGTGTTTGTGTCATTGGATGATCAATTAGGTCATTTTCGTCCTCCCTAGGCTTATTCTTGTCCAATTAGGGTTTTTAACCAATCTTGTGCATCCAATAGGTGTGTTTGTGTCATTGGACGATCAATTAGGTCTTTTTCGTCCTCCCTAGGCATATTCTTGTCAAATTAGGGTTTTTAACCAATCTTGTGCATCCAATAAGTTGAGTTGTGTCATTGGATTAACATTTGGGTCATTTTCGTCCTCCATAGGCTTATTCTTGTCCAATTAGGGTTTTTAACCAATCTTGTGCATCCAATAAGTTGAGCTGTGTCATTGGATTAACATTTAGGTCATTTTCGTCCTCCCTAGGCTTATTCTTGTCCAATTAGGGTTTTTAACCAATCTTGTGCATCCAATAAGTTCATTTGTGTCATTGGATTAACATTTAGGTCATTTTCGTCCTCCCTAGGCATATTCTTGTCCAATTAGAGTTTTAGACCAATCTTGTGCATCCAATAGGTGTGTTTGTGTCATTAAATGATCAATTAGGTTATTTTGGTCCTCCCTAGGCTTATTCTTGTCCAATTAGGGTTTTTAACTTATCTTGTGCATCCAATAAGTTCATTTGTGTCATTGGAATAACATTTAGGTCATTTTCGTCCTCCCTAGGCATATTCTTGTCCAATTAGAGTTTTAGACCAATCTTGTGCATCCAATTGGTGTGTTTGTGTCATTGGATGATCAATTAGGTCATTTTCGTCCTCCCTAGGCTTATTCTTGTCCAATTAGTGTTTTTAACCAATCTTGTGCATCCAATAAGTTGAGTTGTGTCATTGGATTAACATTTAGGTCATTTTCGTCCTCCCTAGGCTTATTCTTGTCCAATTAGTGTTTTTAACCAATCTTGTGCATCCAATAAGTTCATTTGTGTCATTGGATTAACATTTAGGTCATTTTCGTCCTCCCTAGGCATATTCTTGTCCAATTAGGGTTTTTAACAAATCTTGTGCTTCCAATAGGTGTGTTTGTGTCATTGGATGATCAATTAGGTCATTTTCGTCCTCCCTAGGCTTATTCTTGTCCAATTAGGGTTTTTAACCAATCTTGTGCATCCAATAAGTTCATTTGTGTCATTGGATGATCAATTAGGTCATTTTCGTCCTCCCTAGGCATATTCTTGTCCAACTAGGGTTTTAAACCAATCTTGTGCATCTAATAGGTATTTTTGTGTCATTGGATGATCAATTAGGTCATTTTCGTCCTCCCTAGGCTTATTCTTGTCCAATTAGGGTTTTTAACCAATCTTGTGCATCCAATAGGTGTGTTTGTGTCAATTGATGATCAATTAGGTCATTTTCGTCCTCCCTAGGCTTATTCTTGTCCAATTAGGGTTTTTAACCAATCTTGTGCATCCAATAAGTTCATTTGTGTCATTGGATTAACATTTAGGTCATCTTCGTCCTCCCTAGGCATATTCTTGTCCAATTAGCGTTTTTAACCAATCTTGTGCTTCCAATAGGTGTGTTTGTGTCATTGGATGATCAATTAGGTCATTTTCGTCCTCCCTAGGCTTATTCTTGTCCAATTAGGGTTTTTAACCAATCTTGTGCATCCAATAAGTTCATTTGTGTCATTGGATGATCAATTAGGTCATTTTCGTCCTCCCTAGGCATATTCTTGTCCAACTAGGGTTTTAAGCCAATCTTGTGCATCTAATAGGTGTGTTTGTGTCATTGGATGATCAATTAGGTCATTTTCGTCCTCCCTAGGCTTATTCTTGTCCAATTAGGGTTTTTAACCAATCTTGTGCATCCAATAGGTGTGTTTGTGTCATTGGATGATCAATTAGGTCATTTTCGTCCTCCCTAGGCATATTCTTGTCCAATTAGGATTTTTAACCAATCTTGTGCATCCAATAGGTGTGTTTGTGTCATTGGATGATCAATTAGGTCATTTTCGTCCTCCCTAGGCATATTCTTGTCCAATTAAGGTTTTTAACCAATCTTGTGCATCCAATAGGTGTGTTTGTGTCATTGGATGATCAATTAGGTCATTTACGTCCTCCCTAGGCTTATTCTTGTCCAATTAGGGTTTTTAACCAATCTTGTGCATCCAATAACTTTGTTTGTGTCATTGAATTAATATTAAGGTCATTTTCGTCCTCCCTAGGCATATTTTTGTCCAATTAGGGTTTTTAACCAATCTTGTGCATCCAATAGGTGTGTTTGTGTCATTGGATGATCAATTAGGTCATTTTCGTCCTCCCTAGGCTTATTCTTGTCCAATTAGGGTTTTTAACCAATCTTGTGCATCCAATAGGTGTGTTTGTGTCATTGGATGATCAATTAGGTCATTTTCGTCCTCCCTAGGCTTATTCTTGTCCAATTAGGGTTTTTAACCAATCTTGTGCATCCAATAAGTTCATTTGTGTCATTGGATGATCAATTAGGTCATTTTCGTCCTCCCTAGGCTTATTCTTGTCCAATTAGGGTATTTAACCAATCTTGTGCATCCAATAACTTTGTTTGTGTCATTGAATTAATATTTAGGTCATTTTCGTCCTCCCTAGGCATATTCTTGTCCAATTAGGGTTTTTAACCAATCTTGTGCATCCAATAGGTGTGTTTGTGTCATTGGATGATCAATTAGGTCATTTTTGCCCTCCCTAGGCTTATTCTTGTCCAATTATGGTTTTTAACCAATCTTGTGCATCCAATAAGTTCATTTGTGTCATTGGATTAACATTTAGGTCATTTTCGTCCTCCCTAGGCATATTCTTGTCCAATTAGGGTTTTTAACAAATCTTGTGCTTCCAATAGGTGTGTTTGTGTCATTGGATGATCAATTAGGTCATTTTCGTCCTCCCTAGGCATATTCTTGTCCAATTAGGGTTTTTAACCAATCTTGTGCATCCAATAGGTGTGTTTGTGTCGTTGGATGATCAATTAGGTCATTTTCGTTCACCCTAGGCATATTCTTGTCCAATTAGGGTTTTTAACCAATCTTGTGCATCCAATAGGTGTGTTTGTGTCATTGGATGATCAATTAGGTCATTTTCGTCCTCCCTAGGCTTATTCTTGTCCAATTAGGGTTTTTAACCAATCTTGTGCATCCAATAAGTTCATTTGTGTCATTGGATGATAAATTTGGTCATTTTCGTCCTCCATAGGCATATTCTTGTCCAACTAGGGTTTTAAACCAATCTTGTGCATCCAATAGGTGTGTTTGTGTCATTGGATGATCAATTAGGTCATTTTCGTCCTCCCTAGGCTTATTCTTGTCCAATTAGGGTTTTTAACCAATCTTGTGCATCCAATAGGTGTGTTTGTGTCATTGGATGATCAATTAGGTCATTTTCGTCCTCCCTAGGCTTATTCTTGTCCAATTAGGGTTTTTAACCAATCTTGTGCATCCAATAGGTGTGTTTGTGTCATTGGATGATCAATTAGGTCATTTTCGTCCTCCCTAGGCTTATTCTTGTCCAATTAGGGTTTTTAACCAATCTTGTGCATCCAATAGGTGTGTTTGTGTCATTGGATGATCAATTAGGTTATTTTCGTCCTTCCCAGGCTTATTCTTGTCCAATTAGGGTTTTTAACCAATCTTGTGCATCCAATAGGTGTGTTTGTGTCATTGGATGATCAATTAGGTCATTTTCGTCCTCCCTAGGCTTATTCTTGTCCAATTAGGGTTTTTAACCAATCTTGTGCATCCAATAGGTGTATTTATGTCATTGGATGATCAATTAGGTCATTTTCGTCCTCCCTAGGCTTATTCTTGCCCAATTAGGGTTTTTAACCAATCTTGTGCATCCAATAAGTTGAGTTGTGTCATTGGATTAGCATTTAGGTCATTTTCGTCCTCCGTAGGCTTATTCTTGTCCAATTAGGGTTTTTAACCAATCTTGTGCATCCAATAAGTTCATTTGTGTCATTGGATTAACATTTAGGTCATTTTCGTCCTCCCTAAGCATATTCTGGTCCAATTAGGGTTTTTAACCAATCTTGTGCATCCAATAGGTGTGTTTGTGTCATTGGATGATCAATTAGGTTATTTTCGTCCTCCCTAGGCTTATTCGTGTCCAATTAGGGTTTTTAACTTATCTTGTGCATCCAATAAGTTCATTTGTTTCATTGGATGATCAATTAGGTCATTTTCGTCGTTCCTAGGCATATTCTTGTCTAATTAGGGTTTTTAACCAATCTTGTGCATCCAATAGGTGTGTTTGTGTCATTGGATGATCAATTAGGTCATTTATAACCCTAAACCCTAGGCTTATTCTTGTCCAATTAGGGTTTTTAACCGATCTTGTGCATCCAATAGGTGTGTTTGTGTCATTGGATGATCAATTAGGTCATTTTTGTCCTCCCTAGGCATATTCTTGTACAATTAGGGTTTTTAACCAATCTTGTGCATCCAATAGGTGTGTTTGTGTCATTGGAAGATCAATTAGGTCATTTTCGTCCTCCCTAGGCTTATTCTTGTCCAATTAGGGTTTTTAACCAATCTTGTGCATCCAATAGGTGTGTTTGTGTCATTGGATGATCAATTAGGTCATTTTCGTCCTCCCTAGGCTTATTCTTGTCCAATTAGGGTTTTTAACCAATCTTGTGCATCCAATAAGTTTGTTTGTGTGATTGAATTAATATTTAGGTCATTTTCGTCCTCCCTAGGCATATTCTTGTCCAATTAGGGTTTTTAACCAATCTTGTGCATCCAATAGGTGTGTTTGTGTCATTGGATGATCAATTAGGTCATTTTCGTACTCCCTAATCTTATTCTTGTCCAATTAGGGTTTTTAACCAATCTTGTGCATCCAATAAGTTCATTTGTGTCATTGGATTAACATTTAGGTCATTTTCGTCCTCCCTAGGCATATTCTTGTCCAATTAGGGTTTTTAACCAATCTTGTGCATCCAATAGGTGTGTTTGTGTCATTGGATGATCAATTAGGTCATTTTCGTCCTCCCTATGCTTATTCTTGTCCAATTAGGGTTTTTAACCAATCTTGTGCATCCAATAAGTTCATTTGTGTCATTGGATTAACATTTAGGTCATCTTCGTCCTCCCTAGGCATATTATTGTCCAATTAGGGTTTTTAACCAATCTTGTGCATCCAATAGGTGTGTTTGTGTCATTGGATGATCAATTAGGTCATTTTCGTTCTCCCTAAGCTTATTCTTGTCCAATTAGGGTTTTTAACCAATCTTGTGCATCCAATAAGTTCATTTGTGTCATTGGATTAACATTTAGGTCATTTTCGTCCTCCCTAGGCATATTCTTGTCCAATTAGGGTTTTTAACAAATCTTGTGCTTCCAATAGGTGTGTTTGTGTCATTGGATGATCAATTAGGTCATTTTCGTCCTCCCTAGGCTTATTCTTGTCCAATTAGGGTTTTTAACCAATCTTGTGCATCCAATAACTTTGTTTGTGTCATTGAATTAATATTTAGGTCATTTTCGTCCTCCCTAGGCATATTCTTGTTCAATTAGGGTTTTTAACCAATCTTGTGCATCCAATAGGTGTATTTGTGTCATTGGATGATCAATTAGGTCATTTTCGCCCTCCCTAGGCTTATTCTTGTCCAATTAGGGTTTTTAACCAATCTTGTGCATCCAATAAGTTCATTTGTGTTTTTGGATTAACAGTTAGGTCATTTTCGTCCTCCCTAGGCATATTCTTGTCCAATTAGGGTTTTTAACCAATCTTGTGCATCCAATAGGTGTGTTTGTGTCAATTGATGATCAATTAGGTCATTTTCGTCCTCCCTAGGCTTATTCTTGCCCAATTAGGGTTTTTAACCAATCTTGTGCATCCAATAACTTTGTTTGTGTCATTGAATTAATATTTAGGTCATTTTCGTCCTCCCTAGGCATATTCTTGTCCAACTAGTGTTTTTAACCAATCTTGTGCATCCAATAGGTGTGTTTGTGTCATTGGATGATCAATTAGGTCATTTTCGTCCTCCCTAGGCTTATTCTTCTCCAATTAGGGTTTTTAACCAATCTTGTGCATCCAATAAGTTCATTTGTGTCATTGGATTAACATTTAGGTCATCTTCGTCCTCCCTAGGCATATTATTGTCCAATTAGGGTTTTTAACCAATCTTGTGAATCCAATAGGTGTGTTTGTGTCATTGGATGATCAATTAGGTCATTTTCGTCCTCCCTAGGCTTATTCTTGTCAATTTAGGGTTTTTAACCAATCTTGTGCATCCAATAAGTTCATTTGTGTCATTGGATTAACATTTAGGTCCTTTTCGTCCTCCCTAGGCATATTCTTGTCCAATTAGGGTTTTTAACCAATCTTGTGCTTCCAATAGGTGTGTTTGTGTCCTTGGATGATCAATTAGGTCATTTTTGTCCTCCCTAGGCTTATTCTTGTCCAATTAGGGTTTTTAACCAATCTTGTGCATCCAATAACTTTGTTTGTGTCATTGAATTAATATTTAGGTCATTTTCGTCCTCCCTAGGCATATTCTTGTCCAATTAGGGTTTTTAACAAATCTTGTGCATCCAATAGGTGTGTTTGTGTCATTGGATGATCAATTAGGTCGTTTTCGTCCTCCCTAGGTTTATTCTTGTCCAATTAGGGTTTTAACCAATCTTGTGCATCCAATAAGTTCATTTGTGTCATTGGATTAACAGTTAGGTCATTTTCGTCTTCCCTAGGCTTATTCTTGTCCAATTAGGGTTTTTAACCAATCTTGTGCATCCAATAGGTGTGTTTGTGTCATTGGATGATCAATTAGGTCATTTTCGTCCTCCCTAGGCATATTCTTGTCCAATTAGGGTTTTTAACCAATCTTGTGCATCCAATAAGTTCATTTGTGTCATTGGATTAACATTTAGGTCATTTTCGTCCTCCCTAGCCATATTCTTGTCCAATTAGGGTTTTTAACCAATCTTGTGCATCCAATAGGTGTGTTTGTGTCATTGGATGATCAATTTAGGTCATTTTCGTCCTCCCTAGGCATATTCTTGTCCAATTAGGGTTTTTAACCAATCTTGTGCATCCAATAGGTGTGTTTGTGTCATTGGATGATCAATTAGGTCATTTTCGTCCTCCCTAGGCTTATTCTTGTCCAATTAGGGTTTTTAACCAATCTTGTGCATCCAATAGGTGTGTTTGTGTCATTGGATGATCAATTAGGTCATTTTCGTCCTCGCTAGGCTTATTCTTGGCCAATTAGGGTTTTTAACCAATCTTGTGCATCCAATAAGTTGAGTTGTGTCATTGGATTAGCATTTAGGTCATTTTCGTCCTCCCTAGGCTTATTCTTGTCCAATTAGGGTTTTTAACCAATCTTGTGCATCCAATAAGTTCATTTGTGTCATTGGATTAACATTTAGGTCTTTTTCGTCCTCCCTAGGCATATTCTTGTCCAATTTGGGTTTTTAACCAATCTTGGGCATCCTATAGGTGTGTTTGTGTCATTGGATGATCAATTAGGTCATTTTCGTCCTCCCTAGGCTTATTCTTGTCCAATTAGGGTTTTTAACCAATCTTGTGCATCCAATAGGTGTGTTTGTGTCATTGGATGATCAATTAGGTCATTTTCGTCCTCCCTAGGCTTATTCTTGTCCAATTAGGGTTTTTAACCAATCTTGTGCATCCAATAGGTGTGTTTGTGTCATTGGATGATCAATTAGGTCATTTTCGTCCTTTCTATGCTTATTTTTGTCCAATTAGGGTTTTTAAGCAATCTTGTGCATCCAATAAGTTCATTTGTGTCATTGGATGATCAATTAGGTCATTTTCGTCCTCCCTAGGCATATTCTTGTCCAACTAGGGTTTCTAACCAATCTTGTGCTTCCAATAGATGTGTTTGTGTCATTGGATGATCAATTAGGTCATTTTCGTCCTCCCTAGGCTTATTCTTGTCCAATTAGGGTTTTTAACCAATCTTGTGCATCCAATAGGTGTGTTTGTGTCATTGGATGATCAATTAGGTCATTTTCGTCCTCCCTAGGCTTATTCTTGTCCAATTAGGGTTTTTAACCAATCTTGTGCATCCAATAGGTGTGTTTGTGTCATTGGATGATCAATTAGGTCATTTTCGTCCTCCCTAGGCTTATTCTTGTCCAATTAGGGTTTTTAACCAATCTTGTGCATCCAATAGGTGTGTTTGTGTCATTGGATGATCAATTAGGTCATTTTTGTCCTCCCTAGGCTTATTTTTGTCCAATTAGTGTTTTTAACCAATCTTGTGCATCCAATAAGTTCATTTGTGTCATTGGATGATCAATTAGGTCATTTTCATCCTCCCTAGGCATATTCATGTCCAACTATGGTTTTTAACCAATCTTGTGCATCCAATAGGTGTGTTTGTGTGATTGGATGATCAATTAGGTCATTTTCGTCCTCCCTAGGCTTATTCTTGTCCAATTAGGGTTTTTAACCAATCTTGTGCATCCAATAGGTGTGTTTGTGTCATTGGATGATCAATTAGGTCATTTTCGTCCTCCCTAGGCTTATTCTTGTCCAATTAGGGTTTTTAACCAATCTTGTGCATCCAATAGGTGTGTTTGTGTCATTGGATGATCAATTAGGTCATTTTTATCCTCCCTAGGCTTATTCTTGTCCAATTAGGATTTTTAACCAATCTTGTGCATCCAATAGGTGTGTTTGTGTCATTGGATGATCAATTAGGTAATTTTCGTCCTCCCTAGGCTTATTCTTGTCCAATTAGGGTTTTTAACCAATCTTGTGCATCCAATAGGTGTGTTTGTGTCATTGGATGATCAATTAGGTCATTTTCGTCCTCCCTAGGCTTATTCTTGTCCAATTAGGGTTTTTAACCAATCTTGTGCATCCAATAGGTGTGTTTGTGTCATTGGATGATCAATTAGCTCATTTTCGTCCTCCCTAGGCTTATTCTTGTCCAATTAGTGTTTTTAACCAATCTTGTGCATCCAATAAGTTTGTTTGTGTCATTGAATTAATATTTAGTTCATTTTCGTCCTCCGTAGGCATCATCTTGTCCAATTAGGGTTTTTAACCAATCTTTTGCATCCAATAGGTGTGTTTGTGTCATTGGATGATCAATTAGGTCATTTTCGTCCTCCCTAGGCTTATTCTTGTCCAATTAGGGTTTTTAACCAATCTTGTGCATCCAATAGGTGTGTTTGTGTCATTGGATGATCAATTAGGTCATTTTCGTCCTCCCTAGGCTTATTCTTGTTCAATTAGGGTTTTTAACCAATCTTGTGCCTCAAATAAGTTTGTTTGTGTCATTGAATTAATATTTAGGTCATTTTCGTCCTCCCTAGGCATATTCTTGTCCAATTAGGGTTTTTAACCAATCTTGTGCATCCAATAGGTGTGTTTGTGTCATTGGATGATCAATTAGGTCATTTTCGTCCTCCCTAGGCATATTCTTGTCCAATTAGGGTTTTTAACCAATCTTGTGCATCCAATAGGTGTGTTTGTGTCATTGGATGACCAATTAGGTCATTTTTGTCCTCCTTATGCATATTCTTGTCCAATTAGGGTTTTTAACCAATCTTGTACATCCAATAGGTGTGTTTGTGGCAATGGATGATCAATTAGGTCATTTTCGTCCTCCCTAGGCTTATTCTTGTCCAATTAGGGTTTTTAACCAATCTTGTGCATCCAATAGGTGTGTTTGTGTCATTGGATGATCAATTAGGTCATTTTCGTCCTCCCTAGGCTTATTCTTGTCCAATTAGGGTTTTTAACCAATCTTGTGCATCCAATAGGTGTGTTTGTGTCATTGGACGATCAATTAGGTCTTTTTCGTCCTCCCTAGGCATATTCTTGTCAAATTAGGGTTTTTAACCAATCTTGTGCATCCAATAAGTTGAGTTGTGTCATTGGATTAACATTTGGGTCATTTTCGTCCTCCATAGGCTTATTCTTGTCCAATTAGGGTTTTTAACCAATCTTGTGCATCCAATAAGTTGAGCTGTGTCATTGGATTAACATTTAGGTCATTTTCGTCCTCCCTAGGCTTATTCTTGTCCAATTAGGGTTTTTAACCAATCTTGTGCATCCAATAAGTTCATTTGTGTCATTGGATTAACATTTAGGTCATTTTCGTCCTCCCTAGGCATATTCTTGTCCAATTAGGGTTTTTAACCAATCTTGTGTATCCAATAGGTGTGTTTGTGTCATTGGTTGATCAATTAGGTCATTTTCGTGTTGCCTAGGCTTATTCTTGTCCAATTAGGGTTTTTAACCAATCTTGTGCATCCAATAGGTGTGTTTGTGTCATTGGATGATCAATTAGGTCATTTTCGTCCTCCCTAGGCTTATTCTTGTCCAATTAGGGTTTTTAACCAATCTTGTGCATCCAATAACTTTGTTTGTGTGATTGAATTAATATTTAGGTCATTTTCGTCCTCCCTAGGCATATTCTTGTCCAATTAGGGTTTTTAACCAATCTTGTACATCCAATAGGTGTGTTTGTGTCATTGGATGATCAATTAGGTCATTTTCGTCCTCCCTAGGCTTATTCTTGTCCAATTAGGGTTTTTAACCAATCTTGTGCATCCAATAACTTTGTTTGTGTAATTGAATTAATATTTAGGTCATTTTCCTCCTCCCTAGGCATATTCTTGTCTAATTAGGGTTTTTAACCAATCTTGTGCATCTAATAGGTGTGTTTGTGTCATTGGATGATCAATTAGGTCATTTTCGTCCTCCCTAGGCTTATTCTTGTCCAATTAGGGTTTTTAACCAATCTTGTGCATCCAATAGGTGTGTTTGTGTCATTGGATGATCAATTAGGTCATTTTCGTCCTCCCTAGGCTTATTCTTGTCCAATTAGGGTTTTTAACCAATCTTGTGCATCCAATAAGTTCATTTGTGTCATTGGATTAACATTTAGGTCATTTTCGTCCTCCCTAGGCATATTATTGTCCAATTAGGGTTTTTAACAAATCTTGTGCATCCAATAGGTGTGTTTGTGTCATTGGATGATCAATTAGGTTATTTTCGTCCTCCCTAGGCTTATTTTGTCCAATTAGGGTTTTTAACTAATCTTGTACATCCAATAAGTTCATTTGTGTCATTGGATGATCAATTAGGTCATTTTCGTCCCCCTAGGCATATTCTTGTCCAATTTGGGTTTTTAACCAATCTTATGCATCCAATAGGTGTGTTTGTGTCATTGGATGATCAATTAGGTCATTTTCGTCCTCCCTAGGCTTATTCTTGTCCAATTAGGGTTTTTAACCGATCTTGTGAAATAAATAGGTGTGTTTGTGTCGTTGGATGATCAATTAGGTCATTTTCGTCCTCCCTAGGCATATTCTTGTCCAATTAGGGTTTTTAACCAATCTTGTGCATCCAATAAGTTCATTTGTGTCATTGGATTAACATTTAGGTCATTTTCGTCCTCCCTAGGCATATTGTTGTCCAATTAGGGTTTTTAACCAATCTTGTGCATCCAATAGGTGTGTTTGTGTCATTGGATGATCAATTACGTCATTTTCGCCCTCCCTATGCTTATTCTTGTCCAATTAGGGCTTTTAACCAATCTTGTGCATCCAATAAGTTCATTTGTGTCATTAGATTAACAGTTAGGTCATTTTCGTCCTCCCTAGGCATATTCTTGTCCAATTAGGGTTTTTAACCAATCTTGTGCTTCCAATAGGTGTGTTTGTGTCATTGGATGATCAATTAGGTCGTTTTCGTCCTCCCTAGGTTTATTCTTGTCCAATTAGGGTTTTTAACCAATCTTGTGCATCCAATAAGTTCATTTGTGTCATTGGATGATCAATTAGGTCATTTTCGTCCTCCCTAGGCATATTCTTGTCCAACTAGGGTTTTAAACCAATCTTGTGCATCTAATAGGTGTGTTTGTGTCATTGGATGTTCAATTAGGTCATTTTCGTCCTCCCTAGGCTTATTCTTGTCCAATTAGGGTTTTTAACCAATCTTGTGGATCCAATAGGTGTGTTTGTGTCATTGGATGATCAATTAGGTCATTTTCGTCCTCCCTAGGCATATTCTTGTCCAATTAGGGTTTTTAACCAATCTTGTGCATCCAATAGGTGTGATTGTGTCATTGGATGATCAATTAGGTCATTTTCGTCCTCCCTAGGCTTATTCTTGTCCAATTAGGGTTTTTAACCAATCCAGTGCATCCAATAACTTTGTTTGTGTCATTGAATTAATATTTAGGTCATTTTCGTCCTCCCTAGGCATATTCTTGTCCAATTAGGGTTTTTAACCAATCTTGTGCTTCCAATAGGTGTGTTTGTGTCATTGGATGATCAGTTAGGTCATTTTCATCCTTCCTAGACTTATTCTTGTCCAATTAGGGTTTTTAACCAATCTTGTGCATCCAATAAGTTCATTTGTGTCATTGAATTAATATTTAGGTCATTTTCGTCCTCCCTAGGCATATTCTTGTCCAATTAGGGTTTTTAACTAATCTTGTGCATCCAATAGATGTGTTTGTGTCATTGGATGATCAATTAGGTCATTTTCGTCCTCCCTAGGCTTATTCTCGTCCAATTAGGGTTTTTAACCAATCTTGTGCATCCAATAAGTTCATTTGTGTCATTGGATTAACATTTAGGTCATTTTTGTCCTTCCTAGGCATATTCTTGTCCAATTAGGTTTTTTAACCAATCTTGTGCTTCCAATAGGTGTGTTTGTGTCATTGGATGATCAATTAGGTCATTTTCGTCCTCCCTAGGCTTATTCTATCCCAATTAGGGTTTTTAACCAATCTTGAGCATCCAATAACTTTGTTTGTGTCATTGAATTAATATTTAGGTCATTTTCGTCCTCCCTAGGCTTATTCTTGTCCAATTTGGGTTTTTAACCAATCTTGTGCATCCAATAACTTTGTTTGTGTCATTGAATTAACAGTTAGGTCATTTTCGTCCTCCCTAGGCATATTCTTATCCAATTAGGGTTTTTAACAAATCTTGTGCTTCCAATAGGTGTGTTTGTGTCATTGGATGATCAATTAGGTCATTTTCGTCCTCCCTAGGCTTATTCTTGTCCAATTAGGGTTTTTAACCAATCTTGTGCATCCAATAGGTGTGTTTGTGTCATTGGATGATCAATTAGGTCATTTTCGTCCTCCCTAGGCTTATTCTTGTCCAATTAGAGTATTTAACCAATCTTGTGCTTCCAATAACTTTGTTTGTGACGTTGAATTATTATTTAGGTCATTTTCGTCCTCCCTAGGCATATTCTTGTCCAATTAGGGTTTTTAACCAATATTGTGCATCCAATAAGTTTGTTTATGTCATTGAATTAATATTTAGGTCATTTTCGTCCTCCCTAGGCATATTCTTGTCCAATTAGGGTTTTTAAACAATCTTGTGCATCCAATAGGTGTCTTTGTGTCATTGGATGTTCAATTAGGTCATTTTCGTCCTCCCTAGGCTTATTCTTGTCCAATTAGGGTTTTTAACCAATCTTGTGCATCCAATAGGTCTGTTTGTGTCATTGGATGATCAATTAGGTCATTTTCGTCCTTCCTAGGCATATTCTTGTCCAATTAGGGTTTTTAACCATTCTTGTGCATCCAATAGGTGTGTTTGTGTCATTGCATGATCAATTAGGTCATTTTCGTCCTCCCAAGGCTTATTCTTGTCCAATTAGGGTTTTTAACCAATCTTGTGCATCCAATAAGTTCATTTATGTCATTGGATTAACATTTAGGTCATTTTCGTCCTCCCTAGGCATATTCTTGTCCAATTAGGGTTTTTAACCAATCTTGTGTATCCAATAGGTGTGTTTGTGTCATTGGATGATCAATTAGGTCATTTTCGTCCTCCCTAGGCTTATTCTTGTCCAATTAGGGTTTTTAACCAATCTTGCGCATCCAATAGGTGTGTTTGTGTCATTGGATGATCAATTAGGTCATTTTCGTCCTGCCTAGGCATATACTTGTCCAATTAGGGTTTTAAACCAATCTTGTGCATCCAATAAGTTTGTTTGTTTCATTGAATTAATATTTAGGTCATTTTCGTCATCCCTAGGCATATTCTTGTCCAATTAGGGTTTTTAACCAATCTTGTGCATCCAATAGGTGTGTTTGTGTCATTGGATGATCAATTAGGTCATTTTCGTCCTCCCTAGGCTTATTCTTGTCCAATTAGGGTTTTTAACCAATCTTGTGCATCCAATAAGTTTGTTTGTTTAATTGAATTAATATTTAGGTCATTTTCGTCCTCCCTAGGCATATTCTTGTCCAATTAGGGTTTTTAACCAATCTTGTGCATCCAATAGGTGTGTTTGTGTCATTGGATGATCAATTAGGTCATTTTCGTCCTCCCTAGGCTTATTCTTGTCCAATTAGGGTTTTTAACCAATCTTGTGCATCCAATAACCTTGTTTGTGTCATTGAATTAATATTTAGGTCATTTTCGTCCTCCCTAGGCATATTCTTGTCCAATTAGGGTTTTTAACCAATCTTGTGCATCCAATAGGTGTGTTTGTGTCATTGGATGATCAATTAGGTCATTTTCGTCCTCCCTAGGCTTATTCTTGTCCAATTAGGGTTTTTAACCAATCTTGTGCATCCAATAAGTTTGTTTGTTTCATTGAATTAATATTTAGGTCATTTTCATCCTCCCTAGGCATATTCTTATCCAATTAGGGTTTTTAACCAATCTTGTGCATCCAATAGGTGCGTTTGTGTCATTGGATGATCAATTAGGTCATTTTCGTCCTCCCTAGGCTTATTCTTGTCCAATTAGGGTTTTTAACCAATCTTGTGCATCCAATAACTTTGTTTGTGTCATTGAATTAATATTTAGGTCATTTTCCTCCTCCCTAGGCATATTCTTTTCCAATTAGGGTTTTTAACCAATCTTGTGCATCCAATAGGTGTGTTTGTGTCATTGGATGATCAATTAGGTCATTTTCGTCCTCCCTAGGCTTATTCTTGTCCAATTAGGGTTTTTAACCAATCTTGTGCATCCAATAAGTTCATTTGTGTCGTTGGATTAACATTTAGGTCATTTTCGTCCTCCCTAGGCATATTTTTGTCCAATTAGGGTTTTTAACCAATCTTGTGCTTCCAATAGGTGTGTTTGTATCATTGGATGATCAATTAGGTCATTTTCGTCCTCCCTAGTCTTATTCTTGTCCAATTAGGGTTTTTAACCAATCTTGTGCATCCAATAATTTTGTTTATGTCATTGAATTAATATTTAGGTCATTTTCGTCCTCCCTAGGCATATTCTTGTCCAATTAGGGTTATTAATCAGTCTTGTGCATCCAATAGGTGTGTTTGTGTCATTGGATGATCAATTAGGACATTTTCGTCCCCCCAAGGCTTATTCTTGTCCAATTTGGGTTTTTAACCAATCTTGTGCATCCAATAAGTTCATTTGTGTCATTGGATTAACATTTAGGTGATTTTCGTCCTCCCTAGGCATATTCTTGTCCAATTAGGGTTTTTAACCAATCTTGTGCATCCAATAGGTGTGTTTGTGTCATTGGATGATCAATTAGGTCATTTTCGTCCTCCCTAGGCTTATTCTTGTCCAATTAGGGTTTTTAACCAATCTTGGGCATCCAATAAGTTCATTTGTGTCATTGGATGATCAATTAGGTCTTTTTCGTCCTCCCTAGGCAAATTCTTGTCCAACTAGGGTTTTTAACCAATCTTGTGCTTCCAATAGGTGTGTTTGTGTCATTGGATGATCCATTAGGTCATTTTCATCCTCACTAGGCTTATTCTTGTCCAATTAGGGTTTTTAACCAATCTTGTGCATCCAATAAGTTCATTTGTGTTATTGGATGATCAATTAGGTCATTTTCGTGCTCCCTAGACTTATTCTTGTCCAATTAGGGTTTTTAACCAATCTTGTGCATCCAATAACTTGGTTTGTGTCATTGAATTAATATTTAGGTCATTTTCGTCCTCCCTAGGCATATTCTTGTCCAATTAGGGTTTTTAACCAATCTTGTGCATCCAATAGGTGTGTTTGTGTCATTGGATGATCAATTAGGTCATTTTCGTCCTCCCTAGGCTTATTCTTGTCCAATTAGGGTTTTTAACCAATCTTGTGCATCCAATAACTTTGTTTGTGTCATTGAATTAATATTTAGGTCATTTTCGTCCTCCCTAGGCATATTCTTGTCCAATTAGGGTTTTTAACCAATCTTGTGCATCCAATAGGTGTGTTTGTGTCATTGGATGATCAATTAGGTCATTTTCGTTCCCCCTAGGCTTATTCTTGTCCAATTAGGGTTTTTCACCAATCTTGTGCATCCAATAACTTTGTTTGTGTCATTGAATTAATATTTAGGTCATTTTCGTCCTCCCTAGGCATATTCTTGTCCAATTAGGGTTTTTAACCAATCTTGTGCATCCAATAGGTGTGTTTGTGTCATTGGATGATCAATTAGGTCATTTTCGTCCTCCCTAGGCTTATTCTTGTCCAATTAGGGTTTTTAACCAATCTTGTGCATCCAATAACTTTGTTTGTGTCATTGAATTAATATTTAGGTCATTTTCGTCCTCCCTAGGCATATTCTTGTCCAATTAGGGTTTTTAACCAATCTTGTGCATCCAATAGGTGTGTTTGTGTCATTGGATGATCAATTAGGTCATTTTCGTCCTCCCTAGGCTTATTCTTGTCCAATTAGGGTTTTTAACCAATCTTGTTCATCCAATAGGTGTGTTTGTGTCAATGGATGATCAATTAGGTCGTTTTCGTCGTCCCTAGGCTTATTCATGTCCAATTAGGGTTTTTAACCAATCTTGTGCATCCAATAGGTGTGTTTGTGTCATTGGATGATCAATTAGGTCATTTTCGTCCTACCTAGACTTATTCTTGTCAAATTAGGGTTTTTAATCAATCTTGTGCATCCAATAACTTTGTTTGTGTCATTGAATTAATATTTAGGTCATTTTCGTCCTCCCTAGGCATATTCTTGTCCAATTAGGGTTTTTAACCAATCTTGTGCATCCAATAGGTGTGTTTGTGTCATTGGATGATCAATTAGGTCATTTTCGTCCTCCCTAGGCTTATTCTTGTCCAATTAGGGTTTTTAACCAATCATGTGCATCCAATAGGTGTGTTTGTGTCAATTGATGATCAATTAGGTCATTTTCGTCCTCCCTAGGCTTATTCTTGTCCAATTAGGGTTTTTAACCAATCTTGTGCATCCAATAAGTTCATTTGTGTCATTGGATTAACATTTAGGTCATTTTCGTCCTCCCTAGGCATATTCGTGTCCAATTAGGGTTTTTAACCAATCTTGTGCTTCCAATAGGTGTGTTTGTGTCATTGGATGACCAATTAGGTCATTTTCGTCCTCCCTAGGCTTATTCTTGTCCAATTAGGGTTTTTAACCAATCTTGTGCATCCAATAACTTTGTTTGTGTCATTGAACTAATATTTAGGTCATTTTCGTCCTACCTAGGCATATTGTTGTCCAATTAGGGTTTTTAACCAATCTTGTGCATCCAATAGGTGTGTTTGTGTCATTGGATGATCAATTACGTCATTTTCGCCCTCCCTAGGCTTATTCTTGTCCAATTAGGGCTTTTAACCAATCTTGTGCATCCAGTAAGTTCATTTGTGTCATTGGATTCACAGTTAGGTCATTTTCATCCTCCCTAGGCATATTCTTGTCCAATTAGGGTTTTTAACCAATCTTGTGCTTCCAATAGGTGTGTTTGTGTCATTGGATGATCAATTAGGTCATTTTCGTCCTCCCTAGGTTTATTCTTGTCCAATTAGGGTTTTTAACCAAACTTGTGCATCCAATAAGTTCATTTGTGTCATTGGATGATCAATTAGGTCATTTTCGTCCTCCCTAGGCATATTCTTGTCCAACTAGGGTTTTAAACCAATCTTGTGCATCTAATAGGTGTGTTTGTGTCATTGGATGTTCAATTAGGTCATTTTCGTCCTCCCTAGGCTTATTCTTGTCCAATTAGGGTTTTTAACCAATCTTGTGCATCCAATAGGTGTGTTTGTGTCATTGGATGATCAATTAGGTCATTTTCGTCCTCCCTAGGCTTATTCTCGTCCAATTAGGGTTTTTAACCAATCTTGTGCATCCAATAAGTTCATTTGTGTCAATGGATTAACATTTAGGTCATTTTCGTCCTTCCTAGGCATATTCTTGTCCAATTAGGTTTTTTAACCAATCTTGTGCTTCCAATAGGTGTGTTTGTGTCATTGGATGATCAATTAGGTCATTTTCGTCCTCTCTAGGCTTATTCTTGCCCAATTAGGGTTTTTAACCAATCTTGTGCATCCAATAACTTTGTTTGTGTCATTGAATTAATATTTAGGTCATTTTCGTCCTCCCTAGGCTTATTCTTGTCCAATTAGGGTTTTTAACCAATCTTGTGCATCAATAACTTTGTTTGTGTCATTGAATTAACAGTTAGGTCATTTTCTTCCTCCCTAGGCATATTCTTATCCAATTAGGGTTTTTAACAAATCTTGTGCTTCCAATAGGTGTGTTTGTGTCATTGGATGATCAATTAGGTCATTTTCGTCCTCCCTAGGCTTATTCTTGTCCAATTAGGGTTTTTAACCAATCTTGTGCATCCAATAACTTTGTTTGTGTCATTGAATTAATATTTAGGTCATTTTCGTCCTCCCTAGGCATATTCTTGTTCAATTAGGGTTTTTAACCAATCTTGTGCATCCAATAGGTGTGTTTGTGTCATTGGATGATCAATTAGGTCATTTTCGCCCTCCCTAGGCTTATTCTTGTCCAATTAGTGTTTTTAACCAATCTTGTGCATCCAATAAGTTCATTTGTGTTTTTGGATTAACAGTTAGGTCATTTTCGTCCTCCCTAGGCATATTCTTGTCCAATTAGGGTTTTTAACCAATCTTGTGCTTCCAATAGGTGTGTTTGTGTCATTGGATGATCAATTAGGTCATTTTCGTCCTCACTAGGCTTATTCTTGTCCAATTAGGGTTTTTAACCAATCTTGTGCATCCAATAACTTTGTTTGTGTCATTGAATTAACAGTTAGGTCATTTTCGTCCTCCCTAGGCATATTCTTGTCCAATTAGAGTTTTTAACAAATCTTGTGCTTCCAATAGGTGTGTTTGTGTCATTGGATGATCAATTAGGTCATTTTCGTCCTCCCTAGGCTTATTCTTGTCCAATTAGGGTTTTTAACCAATCTTGTGCATCCAATAAGTTCATTTGTGTCATTGGATTAACATTTAGGTCATTTTCGTCCTCCCTAGGCTTATTCTTGTCCAATTAGGGTTTTCAACCAATCTTGTGCATCCAATAAGTTGAGTTGTGTCATTGGATTAACATTTAGGTCATTTTCGTCCTCCCTAGGCTTATTCTTGTCCAATTAGGGTTTTTAGCCAATCTTGTGCATCCAGTAAGTTGAGTTGTGTTATTGGATTAACATTTAGGTTATTTTCGTCCTCCTTAGGCTTATTCTTGTCCAATTAGGGTTTTTAACCAATCTTGTGCATCCAATAAGTTCATTTGTGTCATTGGATTTACATTAAGATCATTTTCGTCCTCCCTAGGCATATTCTTGTCCAATTAGGGTTTTTAACCAATCTTGTGCTTCCAATAGGTGTGTTTGTGTCATTGGATGATCAATTAGGTCATTTTCGTCCTCCCTAGGCTTATTCTTGTCCAATTAGGGTTTTTAACCAATCTTGTGCATCCAATAAGTTCATTTGTGTCATTGGATGATCAATTAGGTCATTTTCGTCCTCCCTATGTATATTCTTGTCCAACTAGGGTTTTTAACCAATCTTGTGCATCCAATAGATGTATTTGTGTCTTTGGATGATCAATTAGGTCATTTTCGTCCTCCCTAGGCTTATTCTTGTCCAATTAGGGTTTTTAATCAATCTTGTGCATCCAATAAGTTCATTTGTGTCATTGGATTAACATTTAGGTCATTTTCGTCCTCCCTAGGCATATTCTTGTCCAATTAGGGTTTTTAACCAATCTTGTGCTTCCAATAGGTGTGTTTGTGTCATTGGATGATCAATTAGGTCATTTTCGTCCTCCCTAGGCTTATTCTTGTCCAATTAGGGTTTTTAACCAATCTTGTGCATCCAATAAGTTCATTTGGGTCATTGGATGATCAATTAGGTCATTTTCGTCCTCCCTAGGCTTATTCTTGTCCAATTAGGGTTTTTAACCAATCTTGTGCATCCAATAGGTGTGTTTGTGTCATTGGATGATCAATTAGGTCATTTTCGTCCTCCCTAGGCTTATTCTTGTCCAATTAAAGTTTTTAACCAATCTTGTGCATCCAATAAGTTTGTTTGTTTCATTGAATTAATATTTAGGTCATTTTCGTCCTCCCTAGGCATATTCTTGTCCAATTAGGGTTTTTAACCAATCTTGTGCATCCAATAGGTGTGTTTGTGTCATTGGATGATCAATTAGGTCATTTTCGTCCTCCCTAGGCTTATTCTTGTTCAATTAGGGTTTTAAACCAATCTTGTGCATCCAATAGGTGTGTTTGTGTCATTGGATGATCAATTAGGTCATTTTCGTCCTCCAAAGGCTTATTCTTGTCCAATTTGGGTTTTTAACCAATCTTGTGTATCCAATAAGTTCATTTGTGTCATTGGATTAACATTTATGTCATTTTCGTCCTCCCTAGGCATATTCTTGTCCAGTTAGGGTTTTTAACCAATCTGGTGCATCCAATAGGTGTGTTTGTGTCATTGGATGATCAATTAGGTCATTTTCGTCCTCCCTAGGCTTATTCTTGTCCAATTAGGGTTTTTAACCAATCTTGTGCATCCAATAGGTGTGTTTGTGTCATTGGATGATCCATTAGGTCATTTTCGTCCTCCCTAGGCTTATTCTTTTCCAATTAGGGTTTTTAACCAATCTTGTGCATCCAATAGGTGTGTTTGTGTCATTGGATGATCAATTAGGTCATTTTCGTCCTCCCTAGGCTTATTCTTGTCCAATTAGGTTTTTTAACCAATCTTGTGCATCCAATAAGTTCATTTTGGTCATTGGATTAACATTTAGGTCATTTTCGTCCTCCCTAAGCATATTCTTGTCCAATTAGGGTTTTTAACCAATCTTGTGCATTCAATAGGTGTGTTTGTGTCATTGGATGATCAATATAGGTCATTTTCGTCCTCCCTAGGCATATTCTTGTCCAATTAGGGTTTTTAACCAATCTTGTGCATTCAATAGGTGTGTTTGTGTCATCGGATGATCAATTAGGTCATTTTCGTCCTCCCTAGGCTTATTCTTGTCCAATTAGGGTTTTTAACCAATCTTGTGCATCCAATAGGTGTGTTTGTGTCATTGGATGATCAATTAGGTCATTTTCGTCCTCCCTAGGCATATTCTTGTCCAATTAGGGTTTTTAACCAATCTTGTGCATCCAATAGGTGTGTTTGTGTCATTGGATGATCAATTAGGTCATTTTCGTCCTCCCTAGGCTTATTCTTGTCCAATTAGGGTTTTTAACCAATCTTGTGCATCCAATAGGTGTGTTTGTGTCATTGGATGATCAATTAGGTCATTTTCGTCCTCCCTAGGCCTATTCTTGCCCAATTAGGGTTTTTAACCAATCTTGTGAATCCAATAAGTTTGTTTGTGTCATTGAATTAATATTTAGGTCATTTTCGTCCTCCCTACGCATATTATTGTCCAATTAGGGTTTTTAACCAATCTTCTGCATCCAATAGGTGTGTTTGTGTCATTGGATGATCAATTAGGTCATTTTCGTCCTCCCTAGGCATATTCTTGTCCAATTAGGGTTTTTAACCAATCTTGTGCATCCAATAGGTGTGTTTGTGTCATTGGATGATCAATTAGGTCATTTTCGTCCTCCCTAGGCTTATTCTTGTCCAATTTGGCATTTTAACCAATCTTGTGCATCCAATAGGTGTGTTTGTGTCATTGGATGATCAATTAGGTCATTTTCGTCCTCCCTAGGCTTATTCTTGTCCAATTAGGGTTTTTAACCAATCTTGTGCATCCAACAAGTTTGTTTATGTCATTGAATTAATATTTAGGTCATTTTCGTCCTCCCTAGGCATATTCTTGTCCAATTAGGGTTTTTAACCAATCTTTTGCATCCAATAGGTGTGTTTGCGTCATTGGATGATCAATTAGGTCATTTTCGTCCTCCCTAGGCATATTCTTGTCCAATTAGGGTTTTTAACCAATCTTGTGCATCCAATAAGTTCATTTGTGTCATTGGATTAACATTTAGGTCATTTTCGTCCTCCCTAGGCATATTCTTGTCCAATTAGGGTTTTTAACCAATCTTGTCCTTCCAATAGGTGTGTTTGTGTCATTGGATGATCAATTAGGTCATTTTCGTCCTCCCTAGGCTTATTCTTGTCCAATTAGGGTTTTTAACCAATCTTGTGCATCCAAAAACTTTGTTTGTGTCATTGAATTAATATTTAGGTCATTTTCTTCTTCCCTAGGCATATTCTTGTCCAATTAGGGTTTTTAACCAATCTTGTGCATCCAATAGGTGTGTTTGTGTCATTGGATGATCAATTAGGTCATTTTCGTCCTCCCTAGGCATATTCTTGTCCAATTAGGGTTTTTAACCAATCTTGTGCATCCAATAAGTTCATTTGTGTCATTGGATTAACATTTAGGTCATTTTCGTCCTTCCTAGGCATATTCTTGTCCAATTAGGTTTTTTAACCAATCTTGTGCTTCCAATAGGTGTGTTTGTGTCATTGGATGATCAATTAGGTCATTTTCGTCCTCCCTAGGCTTATTCTTGCCCAATTAGGGTTTTTAACCAATCTTGTGCATCCAATAACTTTGTTTGTGTCATTGAATTAATATTTAGGTCATTTTCGTCCTCCCTAGGCTTATTCTTGTCCAAGTAGGGTTTTTAACCAATCTTGTGCATCCAATAACTTTGTTTGTGTCATTGAATTAACAGTTAGGTCATTTTCGTCCTCCCTAGGCATATTCTTATCCAATTAGGGTTTTTAACAAATCTTGTGCTTCCAATAGGTGTGTTTGTGTCATTGGATGATCAATTAGGTCATTTTCGCCCTCCCTAGGCTTATTCTTGTCCAATTAGGGTTTTTAACCAATCTTGTGCATCCAATAGGTGTGTTTGTGTCATTGGATGATCAATTAGGTCATTTTCGTCCTCCCTAGGCATATTCTTGTCCAATTAGGGTTTTTAACCAATCTTGTGCATCCAATAAGTTCATTTGTGTCATTGAATTAATATTTAGGTCATTTTCGTCCTCCCTAGGCATATTCTTGTCCAATTAGGGTGTTTAACGAATCTTGTGCATCCAATAGGTGTGATTGTGTCATTGGATGATCAATTAGGTCATTTTCGTCCTCCCTAGGCTTATTCTTGTCCAATTAGGGTTTTTAATCAATCTTGTGCATCCAATAGGTGTGTTTATGTCATTGGATGATCAATTAGGTCATTTTCGTCCTCCCTATGCTTATTCTTGTCCAACTAGGGTTTTTAACCAATCTTGTGCATCCAATAAGTTCATTTGTGTCATTGAATTAATATTTAGGTCATTTTCGTCCTCCCTAGGCATATTCTTGTTAAATTAGGGTTTTTAACCAATCTTGTGCATTCAATAGGTGTGTTTGAGTCATTGGATGATCAATTAGGTCATTTTCGTCCTCCCTAGGCATATTCTTGTCCAATTAGGGTTTTTAACCAATCTTGTGCATCCAATAGGTGTGTTTGTGTCATTGGATGATCAATTAGGTCATTTTCGTCCTCCCTAGGCTTATTCTTGTCCAATTAGGGTTTTTAACCAATCTTGGGCATCCGATAAGTTTGTTTGTGTCATTGAATTAATATTTAGGTCATTTTCGTCCTCCCTAGGCATATTCTTGTCCAATTAGGGTTTTTAACCAATCTTGTGCATCAAATAGGTGTGTTTGTGTCATTGGATAATCAATTAGGTCATTTTCGTCCTCCCTAGGCTTATTCTTGTCCAATTAGGGTTTTTAACCAATCTTGTTCATCCAATATGTTTGTTTGTGTCATTGGATGATCAATTAGGTCATTTTCGTCCTCCCTAGGCATATTCTTGTCCAATTAGGGTTTTTAACCAATCTTGTGCATCCAATAGGTGTGTTTGTGTCATTGGATGATCAATTAGGTCATTTTCGTCCTCCCTAGGCTTATTCTTGTCCAATTAGGGTTTTTAACCAATCTTGTGCATCTAATAGGTGTGTTTTTGTCATTGGATGATCAATTAGGTCATTTTCGTCCTTCCTAGGCTTATTCTTGTCCAATTAGGGTTTTTAACCAATTTTGTGCATCCGATAAGTTTGTTTGTGTCATTGAATTAATATTTAGGTCATTTTCGTCTTCCCTAGGCATATTCTTGTCCAATTAGGGTTTTTAACCAATCTTGTTCATCCAATATGTTTGTTTGTGTCATTGGATGATCAATTAGGTCATTTTCGTCCTCCCTAGGCATATTCTTGTCCAATTAGGGTTTTTAACCAATCTTGTGCATCCAATAGGTGTGTTTGTGTCATTGGATGATCAATTAGGTCATTTTCGTCCTCCCTAGGCTTATTCTTGTCCAATTAGGGTTTTTAACCAATCTTGTGCATCCAATAGGTGTGTTTGTGTCATTGGATGATCAATTAGGTCATTTTCGTCCTCCCTAGGCTTATTCTTGTCCAATTAGGGTTTTTAACCAATCTTGTGCATCCAATAGGTGTGTTTGTGTCATTGGATGATCAATTTGCTCATTTTCGTCCTCCCTAGGCTTATTCTTGTCCAATTAGGGTTTTTAACCAATCTTGTGCATCCAATAAGTTTGTTTGTGTCATTGAATTAATATTTAGTTCATTTTCGTCCTCCCTAGGCATCATCTTGTCCAATTAGGGTTTTTAACCAATCTTGTGCATCCAATAGGTGTGTTTGTGTCATTGGATGATCAATTAGGTCATTTTCGTCCTCCCTAGGCTTATTCTTGTCCAATTAGGGTTTTTAACCAATCTTGTGCGTCCAATATGTGTGTTTGTGTCATTGGATGATCAATTACGTCATTTTCGTCCTCCCTAGGCTTATTCTTGTCCAATTAGGGTTTTTAACCAATCTTGTGCATCCAATAGGTGTGTTTGTGTCATTGGATGATCAATTAGGTCATTTTCGTCCTCCCTAGGCTTATTCTTGTCCAATTAGGGTTTTTAACCAATCTTGTGCATCCAATAGGTGTGTTTGTGTCATTGGATGATCAATTAGGTCATTTTCGTCCTCCCTAGGCTTATTCTGGTCCAATTAGAGTTTTTAACCAATCTTGTGTATCCAATAGGTGTGTTTGTGTCATTGGATGATCAATTAGGTCATTTTCGTCCTCCCTAGGCTTATTCTTGTCCAATTAGGGTTTTTAACCAATCTTGTGCATCCAATAGGTGTGTTTGTGTCATTGGATGATCAATTAGGTCATTTTCGTCCTCCCTAGGCTTATTCTTGTCCAATTAGGGTTTTTAACCAATCTTGTGCATCCAATAAGTGTGTTTGTGTCATTGGATGATCAATTAGGTCATTTTCGTCCTCCCTAGGCTTATTCTTGTCCAATTAGGGTTTTTAACCAAACTTGTGCATCCAATAGATGTGTTTGTGTCATTGGATGATCAATTAGGTCATTTTCGTCCTCCCTAGGCTTATTCTTGTCCAATTAGGGTTTTTAACCAATCTTGTGCATCCAATAAGTTCATTTGTGTCATTGGATTAACATTTAGGTCATTTTCGTCCTCCTTATGCATATTCTTGTCCAATTAGGGTTTTTAACCAATCTTGTGCATCCAATAGGTGTGTTTGTGTCATTGGATGATCAATTAGGTCATTTTCGTCCTCCCTAGGCATATTCTTGTCCAATTAGGGTTTTTAACCAATCTTGTGCATCCAATAGGTGTGTTTGTGTCATTGGATGATAAATTAGGTCATTTTCGTCCTCCCTAGACTTATTCTTGTCCAATTAGGGTTTTTAATTGATCTTGTGCATCCAATAGGTGTGTTTGTGTCATTGGATGATCAATTAGGTCATATTCGTCCTCCCTAGGCATATTCTTGTCCAATTAGGGTTTTTAACCAATCTTGTGCATCCAATAGGTGTGTTTGTGTCATTGGATGATCAATTAGGTCATTTTCGTCCTCCCTAGGCTTATTCTTATCCAATTAGGGTTTTTAACCAATCTTGTGCTTCCAATAAGTTGAATTGTGTCATTGGATAAACATTTAGGTCATTTTCGTCCTCCCTAGGCTTATTCTTGTCCAATTAGGGTTTTTAACCAATCTTGTGCATCCAATACGTTCATTTGTGTCATTGGATTAACATTTAGGTCATTTTCGTCCTCCTTAGGCATATTCTTGTCCAATTTGAGTTTTAGACCAATCTTGTGCATCCAATAGGTGTGTTTGTGTCATTGGATGATCAATTAGGTTATTTTCGTCCTCCCTAGGCTTATTCTTGTCCAATTAGGGTTTTTAACTAACCTTGTGCATCCAATAAGTTCATTTGTGTCATTCGAAGATCAATTAGGTCATTTTCGTCCTCCCTAGGCATATTCTTGTCCAATTAGGGTTTTTAACCAATCTTGTGCATCCAATAGGTGTGTTTGTGTCATTGGATGATCAATTAGGTCATTTTCGTCCTCCCTAGGCTTATTCTTGTCCAATTAGGGTTTTTAACCGATCATGTGCATCCAATAGGTGTGTTTGTGTTATTGGATGATCAATTAGGTCATTTTCGTCCTCCCTAGGCTTATTCTTGTCCAATTAGGGTTTTTAACTAATCTTGTACATCCAATAAGTTCATTTGTGTCATTCGAAGATCAATTAGGTCATTTTCGTCCTCCCTAGGCATATTCTTGTCCAATTAGGGTTTTTAACCAATCTTGTGCATCCAATAGGTGTGTTTGTGTCATTGGATGATCAATTAGGTCATTTTCGTCCTCCCTAGGCTTATTCTTGTCCAATTAGGGTTTTTAAGCGATCTTGTGCATCCAATAGGTGTGTTTGTGTCATTGGATGATCAATTAGGTCATTTTCGTCCTCCCTAGGCATATTCTTGTCCAATACGGGTTTTAACCAATCTTGTGCATCCAATAGGTGTGTTTGTGTCATTGGATGATCAATTAGGTCATTTTCGTCCTCCCTAGGCATATTCTTGTCCAATTAGGGTTTTTAACCAATCTTGTGCATCCAATAGGTGTGTTTGTGTCATTGGATGATCAATTAGGTCATTTTCGTCCTCCCTAGGCTTATTCTTGTCCAATTATGGTTTTTAACCAATCTTGTACATCTAATAAGTTCAATTGTGTCATTGGATTAACATTTAGGTCATTTTCGTCCTCCCTAGGCATATTCTTGTCCAATTAGGGTTTTTAACCAATCTTGTGCATCCAATAGGTGTGTTTGTGTCATTGGATGATCAATTAGGTCATTTTCGTCCTCCCTAGGCTTATTCTTGTCCAATTAGGGTTTTTAACCAATCTTGGGCATCCAATAAGTTAATTTGTGTCATTGGATGATCAATTAGGTCATTTTCGTCCTCCCTAGGCATATTCTTGTCCAGTTAGGGTTTTTAACCAATCTTGTGCATCCAATAGGTGTGTTTGTGTCATTGGATGATCAATTAGGTCATTTTCGTCCTCCCTAGGCTTATTCTAGTCCAATTAGGGTTTTTAACCAATCTTGTGCATCCAATAGGTTTGTTTGTGTCATTGGATGATCAATTAGGTCATTTTCGTCCTCCCTAGGCATATTCTTGTCCAATTAGGGTTTTTAACCAATCTTGTGCATCCAATAAGTTCATTTGTGTCATTGAATTAATATTTAGGTCATTTTCGTCCTCCCTAGGCATATTCTTGTCCAATTAGGGTTTTTAACCAATCTTGTGCATCCAATAGGTGTGTTTGTGTCATTGGATGATCAATTAGGTCATTTTCGTCCTCCCTAGGCTTATTCTCGTCCAATTAGGGTTTTTAACCAATCTTGTGCATCCAATAAGTTCATTGGTGTCATTGGATTAACATTTAGGTAATTTTCGTACTTCCCAGGCATATTCTTGTCCAATTAGGTTTTTTAACCAATCTTGTGCTTCCAATAGGTGTGTTTGTGTCATTGGATGATCAATTAGGTCATTTTCGTCCTCCCTAGCCTTATTCTTGTCCAATTAGGGCTTTTAACCAATCTTGTGCATCTAATAGGTGTGTTTGTGTCATTGGATGATCAATTAGGTCATTTTCGTCCTCCCTAGGCTTATTCTTGTCCAATTAGGGTTTTTGACCAATCTTGTGCATCCAATAACTTTGTGTGTGTCATTGAATTAATATTTAGGTCATTTTCGTCCTCCCTAGGCATATTCTTGTCCAATTAGGGTTTTTAACCAATCTTGTGCATCCAATAGGTGTGTTTGTGTCATTGGATGATCAATTGGGTCATTTTCGTCCTCCCTAGGCTTATTCTTGTCCAATTAGGGTTTTTATTCAATCTTGTGCATCCAATAAGTTCATTTGTGTCATTGGATTAACATTTAGGTCATTTTCGTCCTCCCTAGGCATATTCTTGTCCAATTAGGGTTTTTAACCAATCTTGTGCTTCCAATAGGTGTGTTTGTGTCATTGGATGATCAATTAGGTCATTTTCGTCCTCCCTAGGCTTATTCTTGTCCAATTAGGGTTTTTAACCAATCTTGTGCATCCAATAAGTTCATTTGTGTCATTGGATGATCAATTAGGTCATTTTCGTCCTCCCTAGGTATATTCTTGTCCAACTAGGGTTTTTAACCAATCTTGTGCATCCAATAGATGTGTTTGTGTCTTTGGATGATCAATTAGGTCATTTTCGTCCTCCCAAGGCTTATTCTTTACCAATTAGGGTTTTTAACCAATCTTGTGCATCCAATAGGTGTGTTTTTGTCATTGGATGATCAATTAGGTCATTTTCGTCCTCCCTAGGCATATTCTTGTCCAATTAGGGTTTTTAACCAATCTTGTGCATCCAATAAGTTTGTTTGTTTCATTGAATTAATATTTAGGTCATTTTCGTCCTCCCTAGGCATATTCTTGTCCAATTAGGGTTTTTAACCAATCTTGTGCATCCAATAGGTGTGTTTGTGTCATTGGATGATCAATTAGGTCATTTTCGTCCTCCCTAGGCATATTCTGGTCCAATTAGGGTTTTTAACCAATCTTGTGCATCCAATAGGTGTGTTTGTGTCATTGGATGATCAATTAAGTCATTTTCATCCTCCCTAGGCTTATTCTTGTCCAATTAGGGTTTTTAACCAATCTTGTGCATCCAATAGGTGTGTTTGTGTCATTGGATGATCAATTAGGTCATTTTCGTCCTCCCTAGGCTTATTCTTGTCGAATTAGGGTTTTTAACCAATCTTGTACATCCAATAAGTTCATTTGTGTCGTTGGATTAACATTTAGGTCATTTTCGTCCTCCCTAGGCATATTCTTGTCCAATTAGGGTTTTTAACCAATCTTGTGCATCCAATAGGTGTGTTTGTGTCATTGGATGATCAATTAGGTCATTTTCGTCCTCCCTAGGCTTATTCTTGTCCAATTAGGGTTTTTAACCAATCTTGTACATCCAATAAGTTTATTTGTGTCATTGGATTAACAGTTAGGTCATTTTCGTCCTCCCTAGGCATATTCTTGTCCAATTAGGGTTTTTAACCAATCTTGTGCTTCCAATAGGTGTGTTTGTGTCATTGAATGATCAATTAGGTCATTTTCGTCCTCCCCAGGCTTATTCTTGTCCAATTAGAGTTTTTAACCAATCTTGTGTATCCAATAACTTTGTTTGTGTCATTGAATTAATATTTAGGTCATTTTCGTCCTCCCTAGGCATATTCTTGTCCAATTAGGGTTTTTAACCAATCTTGTGCATCCAATAGGTGTGTTTGTGTCATTGGATGATCAATTAGGTCATTTTCGTCCTCCCTAGGCTTATTCTTGTCCAATTAGGGTTTTTAACCAATCTTGTGCATCCAATAACTTTGTTTGTGTCATTGAATTAATATTTAGGTCATTTTCGTCCTCCCTAGGCATATTCTTGTCCAATTAGGAATTTTAACCAATCTTGTGCTTCCAATAGGTGTGTTTGTGTCATTGGATGATCAATTAGGTCATTTTCATCCTCCCTAGACTTATTCTTGTCCAATTAGGGTTTTTAACCAATCTTGTGCATCCAATAAGTTCATTTGTGTCATTGAATTAATATTTAGGTCATTTTCGTCCTCCCTAGGCATATTCTTGTCCAATTAGGGTTTTTAACCAATCTTGTGCATCCAATAGGTGTGTTTGTGTCATTGGATGATCAATTAGGTCATTTTCGTCCTCCCTAGGCTTATTCTCGTCCAATTAGGATTTTTAACCAATCTTGTCCATCCAATAAGTTCATTTGTGTCATTGGATTAACATTTAGGTCATTTTCGTCCTTCCTAGGCATATTCTTGTCCAATTAGGTTTTTTAACCAATCTTGTGCTTCCAATAGGTGTGTTTGTGTCATTGGATGATCAATTAGGTCATTTTCGTCCTCCCTAGGCTTATTCTTGTCCAATTAGGGTTTTTAACCAATCTTGTGCATCCAATAACTTTGTTTGTGTCATTGAATTAATATTTAGGTCATTTTCGTCCTCCCTAGGCTTATTCTTGTCCAATTAGGGTTTTTAACCAATCTTGTGCATCCAATAACTTTGTTTGTGTCATTGAATTAACAGTTAGGTCATTTTCGTCCTCCCTAGGCATATTCTTATCCAATTAGGGTTTTTAACAAATCTTGTGCTTCCAATAGGTGTGTTTGTGTCATTGGATGATCAATTAGGTCATTTTCGTCCTCCCTAGGCTTATTCTTGTCCAATTAGGGTTTTTAACCAATCTTGTGCATCCAATAGGTGTGTTTGAGTCATTGGATGATCAATTAGGTCATTTTCGTCCTCCATAGGCTTATTCTTGTCCAATTAGGGTTTTTAACCAATCTTGTGCATCCAATAGGTGTGTTTGTGTCATTGGATGATCAATTAGGTCATTTTCGTTCTCCCTAGGCTTATTCTTGTCCAATTAGGGTTTTTAACGAATCTTCTGCATCCAATAAGTTCATTTGTGTTATTGGATTATCATTTAGGTCATATTCGTCCTCCCTAGGCATATTCTTGTCCAATTAGGGTTTTTAACCAATCTTGTGCATCCAATAGGTGTGTTTGTGTCATTGGATGATCAATTAGGTCATTTTCGTCCTCCCTAGGCTTATTCTTGTCCAATTAGGGTTTTTAACCAATCTTGTGCATGCAATAAGTTCATTTGTGTCATTGGATTAACATTTAGGTCATTTTCGTCCTCCCTAGGCATATTCTTGTCCAATTAGGGTTTTTAACCTATCTTGTGCATCCAATAGGTGTGTTTGTGTCATTGGATGATCAATTAGGTCATTTTCGTCCTCCCTAGGCTTATTCTTGCCCAATTAGGGTTTTTAACCAATCTTGTGCATCCAATAACTTTGTTTGTGTCATTGAATTAATATTTAGGTCATTTTCGTCCTCCCTAGGCATATTCTTGTCCAATTAGGGTTTTTAACCAATCTTGTGCATCCAATAGGTGTGTTTGTGTCATTGGATGATCAATTAGGTCATTTTCGTCCTCCCTAGGCTTATTCTTGTCCAATTAGGGTTTTTAACCAATCTTGTTCATCCAATAGGTGTGTTTGTGTCAATGGATGATCAATTAGGTCGTTTTCGTCGTCCCTAGGCTTATTCATGTCCAATTAGGGTTTTTAACCAATCTTGTGCATCCAATAGGTGTGTTTGTGTCATTGGATGATCAATTAGGTCATTTTCGTCCTACCTAGACTTATTCTTGTCAAATTAGGGTTTTTAATCAATCTTGTGCATCCAATAACTTTGTTTGTGTCATTGAATTAATATTTAGGTCATTTTCGTCCTCCCTAGGCATATTCTTGTCCAATTAGGGTTTTTAACCAATCTTGTGCATCCAATAGGTGTGTTTGTGTCATTGGATGATCAATTAGGTCATTTTCGTCCTCCCTAGGCTTATTCTTGTCCAATTAGGGTTTTTAACCAATCATGTGCGTCCAATAGGTGTGTTTGTGTCAATTGATGATCAATTAGGTCATTTTCGTCCTCCCTAGGCTTATTCTTGTCCAATTAGGGTTTTTAACCAATCTTGTGCATCCAATAAGTTCATTTGTGTCATTGGATTAACATTTAGGTCATTTTCGTCCTCCCTAGGCATATTCGTGTCCAATTAGGGTTTTTAACCAATCTTGTGCTTCCAATAGGTGTGTTTGTGTCATTGGATGACCAATTAGGTCATTTTCGTCCTCCCTAGGCTTATTCTTGTCCAATTAGGGTTTTTAACCAATATTGTGCATCCAATAACTTTGTTTGTGTCATTGAATTAATATTTAGGTCATTTTCGTCCTCCCTTGGCATATTGTTGTCCAATTAGGGTTTTTAACCAATCTTGTGCATCCAATAGGTGTGTTTGTGTCATTGGATGATCAATTACGTCATTTTCGCCCTCCCTAGGCTTATTCTTGTCCAATTAGGGCTTTTAACCAATCTTGTGCATCCAATAAGTTCATTTGTGTCATTGGATTAACAGTTAGGTCATTTTCATCCTCCCTAGGCATATTATTGTCCAATTAGGGTTTTTAACCAATCTTGTGCTTCCAATAGGTGTGTTTGTGTCATTGGATGATCAATTAGGTCATTTTCGTCCTCCCTAGGTTTATTCTTGTCCAATTAGGGTTTTTAACCAATCTTGTGCATCCAATAAGTTCATTTGTGTCATTGGATGATCAATTAGGTCATTTTCGTCCTCCCTAGGCATATTCTTGTCCAACTAGGGTTTTAAACCAATCTTGTGCATCTAATAGGTGTGTTTGTGTCATTGGATGTTCAATTAGGTCATTTTCGTCCTCCCTAGGCTTATTCTTGTCCAATTAGGGTTTTTAACCAATCTTGTGGATCCAATAGGTGTGTTTGTGTCATTGGATGATCAATTAGGTCATTTTCGTCCTCCCTAGGCATATTCTTGTCCAATTAGGGTTTTTAACCAATCTTGTGCATCCAATAGGTGTGATTGTGTCATTGGATGATCAATTAGGTCATTTTCGTCCTCCCTAGGCTTATTCTTGTCCAATTAGGGTTTTTAACCAATCCAGTGCATCCAATAACTTTGTTTGTGTCATTGAATTAATATTTAGGTCATTTTCGTCCTCCCTAGGCATATTCTTGTCCAATTAGGGTTTTTAACCAATCTTGTGCTTCCAATAGGTGTGTTTGTGTCATTGGATGATCAGTTAGGTCATTTTCATCCTTCCTAGACTTATTCTTGTCCAATTAGGGTTTTTAACCAATCTTGTGCATCCAATAAGTTCATTTGTGTCATTGAATTAATATTTAGGTCATTTTCGTCCTCCCTAGGCATATTCTTGTCCAATTAGGGTTTTTAACTAATCTTGTGCATCCAATAGATGTGTTTGTGTCATTGGATGATCAATTAGGTCATTTTCGTCCTCCCTAGGCTTATTCTCGTCCAATTAGGGTTTTTAACCAATCTTGTGCATCCAATAAGTTCATTTGTGTCATTGGATTAACATTTAGGTCATTTTTGTCCTTCCTAGGCATATTCTTGTCCAATTAGGTTTTTTAACCAATCTTGTGCTTCCAATAGGTGTGTTTGTGTCATTGGATGATCAATTAGGTCATTTTCGTCCTCCCTAGGCTTATTCTATCCCAATTAGGGTTTTTAACCAATCTTGAGCATCCAATAACTTTGTTTGTGTCATTGAATTAATATTTAGGTCATTTTCGTCCTCCCTAGGCTTATTCTTGTCCAATTTGGGTTTTTAACCAATCTTGTGCATCCAATAACTTTGTTTGTGTCATTGAATTAACAGTTAGGTCATTTTCGTCCTCCCTAGGCATATTCTTATCCAATTAGGGTTTTTAACAAATCTTGTGCTTCCAATAGGTGTGTTTGTGTCATTGGATGATCAATTAGGTCATTTTCGTCCTCCCTAGGCTTATTCTTGTCCAATTAGGGTTTTTAACCAATCTTGTGCATCCAATAGGTGTGTTTGTGTCATTGGATGATCAATTAGGTCATTTTCGTCCTCCCTAGGCTTATTCTTGTCCAATTAGGGTTTTTAACCAATCTTGTGAATCAAATAAGTTCATTTGTGTCATTGGATTAACGTTTAGGTCATCTTCGTCCTCCCTAGGCATATTCTTGTCCAATTAGGGTTTTTAACCAATCTTGTGCTTACAATAGGTGTGTTTGTGTCATTGGATGATCAATTAGGTCATTTTCGTCCTCCCTAGGCTTATTCTTGTCCAATTAGGGTTTTTAACCAATCTTGTGCATCCAATAACTTTGTTTGTGTCATTGAATTAATATTTAGGTCATTTTCGTCCTCCCTAGGCTTATTCTTGTCCAATTATGGTTTTTAACCAATCTTGTGCATCCAATAGGTGTGTTTGTGTCATTGGATGATCAATTAGGTCATTTTCGTCCTCCCTAGGCTTATTCTTGTCCAATTAGCGTTTTTAACCAATCTTGTACATCCAATAACTTTGTTTGTGTCATTGAATTAATATTTAGGTCATTTTCGTCTTCCCTAGGCATATTCTTGTCCAATTAGGGTTTTTAACCAATCTTGTGCATCCAATAGGTGTGTTTGTGTCATTGGATGATCAATTAGGTCATTTTCGTCCACCCTAGGCTTATTCTTGTCCAATTAGGGTTTTTAACCAATCTTGTGCATCCAATAAGTTCATTTGTGTCCTTGAATTAACATTTAGGTCATTTTCGTCCTCCCTAGGCATATTCTTGTCCAATTAGGTTTTTTAACCAATCTTGTGCTTCCAATAGGTGTGTTTGTGTCATTGGATGATCAATTAGGTCATTTTCGTCCTCCCTAGGCTTATTCTTGTCCAATTAGGGTTTTTAACCAATCTTGTGCATCCAATAACTTTGTTTGTGTCAATGAATTAATATTTAGGTCATTTTCGTCCTCCCTAGGCATATTCTTGTCCAATTAGGGTTTTTGACCAATCTTGTGCATCCAATAGGTGTGTTTGTGTCATTGGATGATCAATTAGGTCATTTTCGTCTTCCCTAGGCATATTCTTGTCCAAGTAGGGTTTTTAACCAATCTTGTGCTTCCAATAGGTGTGTTTGTGTCATTGGATGATCAATTAGGTTATTTTCGTCCTCCCTAGGCTTATTCTTGTCCAGTTAGGGTTTTTAACCAATCTTGTGCATCCAATAAGTTGAGTTGTGTCGTTGGATTAACATTTAGGTCATTTTCGTTCTCCCTAGGCTTATTCTTGTCCAATTAGGGTTTTTAACCAATCTTGTGCATCCAATAAGTTCATTTGTGTTATTGGATTAACATCTAGGTCATATTCGTCCTCCCTAGGCATATTCTTGTCCAATTAGGGTTTTAAACCAATCTTGTGCATCTAATAGGTGTGTTTGTGTCATTGGATGATCAATTAGGTCATTTTCGTCCTCCCTAGGCTTATTCTTGTCCAATTAGGCTTTTTAACCAATCTTGTGCATCCAATAACTTTGTTTGTGTCATTGAATTAATATTTAGGTCATTTTCGTCCTCCCTAGGCATATTCTTCTCCAATTAGGGTTTTTAACCTATCTTGTGCATCCACTAGGTGTGTTTGTGTCATTGGATGATCAATTAGGTAATTTTCGTCCTCCCTAGGCTTATTCTTGTCCAATTAGGGTTTTTAACCAATCTTGTGCATCCAATAACTTTGTTTGTGTCATTGAATTAATATTTAGGTCATTTTCGTCCTCCCTAGGCATATTCTTGTCCAATTAGGGTTTTTAACCAATCTTGTGCTTCCAATAGGTGTGTTTGTGTCATTGGATGATCAATTAGGTCATTTTCATCCTCCCTAGACTTATTCTTGTCCAATTAGGGTTTTTAACCAATCTTGTGCATCCAATAGGTGTGTTTGTGTCATTGGATGATCAATTAGGTCATTTTCGTCCTCCCTAGGCATATTCTTGTCCAATTTGGGTTTTTAACCAATCTTGTGCATCCGATAAGTTTGTTTGTGTCATGGAATTAATATTTAGGTCATTTTCGTCCTCCCTAGGCCTGTTCTTGTCCAATTAGGGTTTTTAACCAATCTTGTGCATCCAATAGGTGTGTTTGTGTCATTGGATGATCAATTAGGTCATTTTCGTCCTCCATAGGCTTATTCTTGTCCAATTAGGATTTTTAACCAATGTTGTGCATCCAATAAGTTGAGTTGTGTCATTGGATTAACATTTAGGTCATTTTCGTCCTCCCTAGGCTTATTCTTATCCTATTAGGGTTTTTAACCAATCTTGTGCATCCAATAGGTGTGTTTGTGTCATTGGATGATCAATTAGGTCATTTTCGTCCTCCCTAGGCATATTCTTGTCCAATTAGGGTTTTTAACCAATCTTGTGCATCCAATAGGTGTGTTTGTGTCATTGGATGATCAATTAGGTCATTTTCGTCCTCCCTAGGCTTATTCTTTTCCAATTACGGTTTTTAACCAATCTTGTGCATCTAATAACTTTGTTTGTGTCATTGAATTAATATTTAGGTCATTTTCGTCCTCCCTAGGCATATTCTTGTCCAATTAGGGTTTTTAACCACTCTTGTGCATCCAATAGGTGTGTTTGGGTCATTGGATGATCAATTAGGTCATTTTCGTCCTCCCTAGGCTTATTCTTGTCCAATTAGGGTTTTTAACCAATCTTGTGCATCCAATAGGCGTGTTTGTGTCATTGGATGATCAATTAGGTCATTTTCGTCCTCCCTAGGCATATTCTTGTCCAATTAGGGTTTTTAACCAATCTTGTGCATCCAATAGGTGTGTTTGTGTCATTGGATGATCAATTAGGTCATTTTCGTCCTCCCTAGGCTTATTCTTGTCCAATTAGGGTTTTTAACCAATCTTGTGCATCCAATAACTTTGTTTGTGTCATTGAATTAATATTTAGGTCATTTTCGTCCTCCCTAGGCATATTCTTGTCCAATTAGGAATTTTAACCAATCTTGTGCTTCCAATAGGTGTGTTTGTGTCATTGGATGATCAATTAGGTCATTTTCATCCTCCCTAGACTTATTCTTGTCCAATTAGGGTTTTTAACCAATCTTGTGCATCCAATAAGTTCATTTGTGTCATTGAATTAATATTTAGGTCATTTTCGTCCTCCCTAGGCATATTCTTGTCCAATTAGGGTTTTTAACCAATCTTGTGCATCCAATAGGTGTGTTTGTGTCATTGGATGATCAATTAGGTCATTTTCGTCCTCCCTAGGCTTATTCTCGTCCAATTAGGATTTTTAACCAATCTTGTCCATCCAATAAGTTCATTTGTGTCATTGGATTAACATTTAGGTCATTTTCGTCCTTCCTAGGCATATTCTTGTCCAATTAGGTTTTTTAACCAATCTTGTGCTTCCAATAGGTGTGTTTGTGTCATTGGATGATCAATTAGGTCATTTTCGTCCTCCCTAGGCTTATTCTTGTCCAATTAGGGTTTTTAACCAATCTTGTGCATCCAATAACTTTGTTTGTGTCATTGAATTAATATTTAGGTCATTTTCGTCCTCCCTAGGCTTATTCTTGTCCAATTAGGGTTTTTAACCAATCTTGTGCATCCAATAACTTTGTTTGTGTCATTGAATTAACAGTTAGGTCATTTTCGTCCTCCCTAGGCATATTCTTATCCAATTAGGGTTTTTAACAAATCTTGTGCTTCCAATAGGTGTGTTTGTGTCATTGGATGATCAATTAGGTCATTTTCGTCCTCCCTAGGCTTATTCTTGTCCAATTAGGGTTTTTAACCAATCTTGTGCATCCAATAACTTTGTTTGTGTCATTGAATTAATATTTAGGTCATTTTCGTCCTCCCTAGGCATATTCTTGTTCAATTAGGGTTTTTAACCAATCTTGTGCATCCAATAGGTGTGTTTGTGTCATTGGATGATCAATTAGGTCATTTTCGCCCTCCCTAGGCTTATTCTTGTCCAATTAGTGTTTTTAACCAATCTTGTGCATCCAATAAGTTCATTTGTGTTTTTGGATTAACAGTTAGGTCATTTTCGTCCTCCCTAGGCATATTCTTGTCCAATTAGGGTTTTTAACCAATCTTGTGCTTCCAATAGGTGTGTTTGTGTCATTGGATGATCAATTAGGTCATTTTCGTCCTCACTAGGCTTATTCTTGTCCAATTAGGGTTTTTAACCAATCTTGTGCATCCAATAACTTTGTTTGTGTCATTGAATTAACAGTTAGGTCATTTTCGTCCTCCCTAGGCATATTCTTGTCCAATTAGAGTTTTTAACAAATCTTGTGCTTCCAATAGGTGTGTTTGTGTCATTGGATGATCAATTAGGTCATTTTCGTCCTCCCTAGGCTTATTCTTGTCCAATTAGGGTTTTTAACCAATCTTGTGCATCCAATAACTTTGTTTGTGTCATTGAATTAATATTTAGGTCATTTTCGTCCTCCCTAGGCATATTCTTGTCCAACCAGGGTTTTTAACCAATCTTGTGCATCCAATAGGTGTGTTTGTGTCATTGGATGATCAATTAGGTCATTTTCGTCCTCCCTAGGCTTATTCTTGTCCAATTAGGGTTTTTAACCAATCTTGTGCATCCAATAACTTTGTTTGTGTCATTGAATGAATATTTAGGTCATTTTCGTCCTCCCTAGGCATATTGTTGTCCAATTAGGGTTTTTAACCAATCTTGTGCATCCAATAGGTGTGTTTGTGTCATTGGATGATCAATTAGGTCATTTTCGTCCTCCCTAGGCATATTCTAGTCCAATTAGGGTTTTTAACCAATCTTGTGCATCCAATAAGTTGAGTTGTGTCATTGGATTAACATTTAGGTCATTTTCGTCCTCCCTAGGCTTATTCTTGTCCAATTAGGGTTTTTAACCAATCTTGTGCCTCCAATAGGTGTGTTTGTGTCATTGGATGACCAATTAGGTCATTTTCGTCCTCCCTAGGCATATTCTTGTCCAATTAGGGTTTTTAACCAATCTTGTGCATCCAATAGCTGTGTTTGTGGCAATGGATGATCAATTAGGTCATTTTCGTCCTCCCTAGGCTTATTCTTGTCCAATTTGGGTTTTTATCCAATCTTGTGCATCCAATAGGTGTGTTTGTGTCATTGGATGATCAATTAGGTCATTTTCGTCCTCCCTAGGCATATTCTTGTCCAATTAGGGTTTTTAACCAATCTTGTGCATCCAATAGGTGTGTTTGTGTCATTGGATGATCAACTAGGTCATTTTCGTCCTCCCTAGGCTTATTCTTGTCCAATAAGGGTTTTTAACCAATCTTGTGCATCCAATCAGTTGAGTTGTGTCATTGGATTAACATTTAGGTCATTTTCGTCCTCCCTAGGCTTATTCTTGTCCAATTAGGGTTTTTAACCAATCTTCTGCATCCGATAAGTTTGTTTGTGTCATTGAATTAATATTTAGGTCATTTTTGTCCTCCCTAGGAATATTCTTGTCCAATTAGTGTTTTTAACCAATCTTGTGCATCCAATAGGTGTGTTTGTGTCATTGGATGATCAATTAGGTCATTTTCGTCCTCCCTAGGCATATTCTTGTCCAATTAGGGTTTTTAACCAATCTTGTGCATCCAATAGGTGTGTTTGTGTCATTGGATGATCAATTAGGTCATTTTCGTCCTCCCTAGGCTTATTCTTGTCCAATTAGGGTTTTTAACCAATCTTGTGCATCCAATAGGTGTGTTTGTGTCATTGGATGATCAATTAGGTCATTTTCGTCCTCCCTAGGCTTATTCTTGTCCAATTAGGGTTTTTAACCAATCTTGTGCATCCAATAGGTGTGTTTGTGTCTTTGGATGATCAATTAGGTCATCTTCGCCCTCCGTAGGCCTATTCTTGTCCAATTAGGGTTTTTAACCAATCTATTGCATCCGATAAGTTTTTTTGTGTCATTGAATTAATATTTAGGTCATTTTCGTCCTCCCTAGGCATATTCTTGTCCAATTAGGGTTTTTAACCAATCTTGTGCATCCAATAGGTGTGTTTGTGTCATTGGATGATCAATTAGGTCATTTACGCCCTCCCTAGGCTTATTCTTGTCCAATTAGGGTTTTTAACCAATCTTGTGCATCCAATAAGTTCATTTGTGTCATTGGATTAACAGTTAGGTCATTTTCGTCCTCCCTAGGCATATTCTTGTCCAATTAGGGTTTTCAACCAATCTTGTGCTTCCAATAGGTTTTTGTGTCATTGGATGATCAATTACGTCATTTTCGTCCTCCCTAGGCTTATTCTTGTCCAATTAGGGTTTTTAACCAATCTTGTGCATCCAATAAGTTGAGTTGTGTCATTGGATTAGCATTTAGGTCATTTTCGTCCTCTCTAGGCTTATTCTTGTCCAATTAGGGTTTTTAACCAATCTTGTGCATCCAATAAGTTCATTTGTGTCATTGGATTAACATTTAGGTCATTTTCGTCCTCCCTAGGCATATTCTTGTCCAATTAGGGTTTTTAACCAATCTTGTGCATCCAATAAGTTCATTTGTGTCCTTGAATTAACATTTAGGTCATTTTCGTCCTCCCTAGGCATATTCTTGTCCAATTAGGTTTTTTTAACCAATCTTGTGCTTCCAATAGGTGTGTTTGTGTCATTGGATGATCAATTAGGTCATTTTCGTCCTCCCTAGGCTTATTCTTGTCCAATTAGGGATTTTAGCCAATCTTGTGCATCCAATAACTTTGTTTGTGTCAATGAATTAATATTTAGGTCATTTTCGTCCTCCCTAGGCATATTCTTGTCCAATTAGGGTTTTTGACCAATCTTGTGCATCCAATAGGTGTGTTTGTGTCATTGGATGATCAATTAGGTCATTTTCGTCCTCCCTAGGCTTATTCTTGTCCAATTAGGGTTTTTAACCAATCTTGTGCATCCAATAAGTTCATTTGTGTCATTGGATTAACATTTAGGTCATTTTCGTCCTCCCTAGGCATATTCTTGTAAAATTAGGGTTTTTAACCAATCTTGTGCATCCAATAGGTGTGTTTGTGTCATTGGATGATCAATTAGGTCATTTTCGTCCTCCCTAGGCTTATTCTTGTCCAATTAGGGTTTTTAACAAATCTTGTGCATCCAATAAGTTCATTTGTGTCATTGGATGATCAATTAGGTCATTTTCGTCCTCCCTAGGCATATTCTTGTCCAACTAGGGTTTTTAACCAATCTTGTGCATCCAATAGGTGTGGTTGTGTCATTGGATGATCAATTAGGTCATTTTCGTCCTTTCTATGCTTATTCTTGTCCAATTAGGGTTTTTAACCAATCTTGTGCATCCAATAAGTTCATTTGTGTCATTGGATGATCAATTAGGCAATTTTCGTCCTCCCTAGGCATATTCTTGTCCAAATAGGGTTTTTAACCAATCTTGTGCTTCCAATAGGTGTGTTTGTGTCATTGGATGATCAATTAGGTCATTTTCGTCCTCCCTAGGCTTATTGTTGTCCAATTAGGGTTTTTAACCAATCTTGTCCATCCAATAACTTTGTTTGTGTCATTGGATTAATATTTAGGTCATTTTCGTCCTCCCTAGGCATATTCTTGTCCAATTAGGGTTTTTAACCAATCTTGTGCATCCAATAGGTGTGTTTGTGTCATTGGATGATCAATTAGGTCATTTTCGTCCTCCCTAGGCTTATTCTTGTCCAATTAGGGTTTTTAACCAATCTTGTGCATCCAATAAGTTCATTTGTGTCATTGGATTAACAGTTAGGTCATTTTCGTCCTCCCTAGACATATTCTTGTCCAATTAGGGTTTTTAACCAATCTTGTGCTTCCAATACGTGTGTTTGTGTCATTGGATGATCAATTACGTCATTTTCGTCCTCCCTAGGCTTATTCTTGTCCAATTAGGGTTTTTAACCAATTTTGTGCCTCCAATAAGTTTATTTGTGTCATTGGATGATCAATTAGGTCATTTTCGTCCTCCCTAGGCATATTCTTGTCCAACTAGGGTTTTAAACCAATCTTGTGCATCTAATAGGTGTGTTTGTGTCATTGGATGATCAATTAGGTCATTTTCGTCCTCCCTAGGCTTATTCTTGTCCTATTAGGGTTTTTAACCAATCTTGTGCATCCAATAGGTGTGTTTGTGTCATTGGATGATCAATTAGGTCATTTTCGCCCTCCCTAGGCTTATTCTTGTCCAATTAGGGTTTTTAACCAATCTTGTGCATCCAAAAAGTTCATTTGTGTCATTGGATTAACAGTTAGGTCATTTTCGTCCTCCCTAGACATATTCTTGTCCAATTAGGGTTTTTAACCAATCTTGTGCTTCCAATAGGTGTGTTTGTGTCATTGGATGATCAATTACGTCATTTTCGTCCTCCCTAGGCTTATTCTTGTCCAATTAGGGTTTTTAACCAATCTTGTGCCTCCAATAAGTTCATTTGTGTCATTGGATGATCAATTAGGTCATTTTCGTCCTCCCTAGGCATATTCTTGTCCAACTAGGGTTTTTAACCAATCTTGTGCATCTAATAGGTGTGTTTGTGTCATTGGATGATCAATTAGGTCATTTTCGTCCTCCCTAGGCTTATTCTTGTCCAATTAGGGTTTTTAACCAATCTTGTGCATCCAATAAGTTGAGTTGTGTCATTGGATTAATATTTAGGTCATTTTCGTTCTCGCTAGGCTTATTCATGTCCAATTAGGGTTTTTAACCAATCTTGTGCACCCAATAAGTTCATTTGTGTTATTGGATTAACATTTAGGTCATATTCGTCCTCCCTAGGCATATTCTTGTCCAATTAGGGTTTTTAACCAATCTTGTGCATCCAATAGATGTGTTTGTGTCATTGGATGATCAAATAGGTCATTTTCGTCCTCCCTAGGCATATTCTTGTCCAATTAGGGTTTTTAACCAATCTTGTGCATCCAATAGGTGTGTTTGTGTCATTGGATGATCAATTAGGTCATTTTCGTCCTCCCTAGGCTTATTCTTGTCCAATTAGGGTTTTTAACCAATCTTGTGCATCCAATAACTTTGTTTGTGTCATTGAATTAATATTTAGGTCATTTTAGTCCTCCCACGGCATATTCTTGTCCAACTAGGGTTTTTAACCAATCTTGTGCATCCAATAGGTGTGTTTGTGTCATTGGATGATCAATTAGGTCATTTTCGTCCTCCCTAGGCTTATTCTTGTCCAATTAGGGTTTTTAACCAATCTTGTGCATCCAATAAGTTCATTTGTGTCATTGGATTAACATATAGGTCATTTTCGTCCTCCCTAGGCATATTCTTGTCCAATTAGGGTTTTTAACCAATCTTGTGCATCCAATAGGTGTGTTTGTGTCATTGGATGATCAATTAGGACATTTTCGTCCTTTCTATGCTTATTCTTGTCCAATTAGGGTTTTTAACCAATCTTGTGCATCCAATAAGTTCATTTGTGTCATTGGATGATCAATTAGGTCATTTTCGTCCTCCCTAGGCATATTCTTGTCCAACTAGGGTTTTTAACCAATCTTTTGCTTCCAATAGGTGTGTTTGTGTCATTGGATGATCAATTAGGTCATTTTCGTCCTCCCTAGGCTTATTCTTGTCCAATTAGGGTTTTTAACAAATCTTGTGCATCCAATAAGTTCATTTGTGTCATTGGATAATCAATTAGGTCATTTTCGTCCTCCCTAGGCTTATTCTTGTCCAATTAGGGTTTTTAACCAATCTTGTGCATCCAATAGGTGTGTTTGTGTCATTGGATGATCAATTAGGTCATTTTCGTCCTTCCTAAGCTTATTCTTGTCCAATTAGGGTTTTTAACCAATCTTGTGCATCCAATAGGTGTGTTTGTGTCATTGGATGATCAATTAGGTCATTTTCGTCCTCCCTAGGCTTATTCTTGTCCAATTAGGGTTTTTAACCAATCTTGTGCATCCAATAGGTGTGTTTGTGTCATTGGATGATCAATTAGGTCATTTTCGTCCTCCCTAGGCTTATTCTTGTCCAATTAGGGTTTTTAACCAATCTTGTGCATCCAATAGGTGTGTTTGTGTCATTGGATGATCAATTAGGTCATTTTCGTCCTCCCTAGGCTTATTCTTGTCCAATTAGGGTTTTTAACCAATCTTGTGCATCCAATAAGTTGAGTTTTGTCATTGGATTAACATTTAAGTCATTTTCGTCCTCCCTAGGCTTATTCTTGTCCACTTAGGGTTTTTAACCAATCTTGTGCATCCAATAGGTGTGTTTGTGTCATTGGATGATCAATTAGGTCATTTTCGTCCTCCCTAGGCTTATTCTTGTCCAATTAGGGTTTTTAACCAATCTTGTGCATCCAATAGGTGTGTTTGTGTCATTGGATGATCAATTAGGTCATTTTCGTCCTCCCTAGGCGTATGCTTGTCCAATTAGGGTTTTTAACCAATCTTGTGCATCCAATAGGTGTGTTTGTGTCATTGGATGATCAATTAGGTCATTTTCGTCCTCCCTAGGCTTATTCTTGTCCAATTAGGGTTTTTAACCAATCTTGTGCATCCAATAAGTTCATTTGTGTCATTGGATTAACATTTAGGTCATTTTCGTCCTCAATAGGCATATTCTTGTCCAATTAGGGTTTTTAACCAATCTTGTGCATCCAATAGGTGTGTTTGTGGCAATGGATGACCAATTAGGTCATTTTCGTCCTCCCTAGGCTTATTCTTGTCCAATTAGGGTTTTTAACCAATCTTGTGCATCCAATAGGTGTGTTTGTGTCATTGGATGATCAATTAGGTCATTTTCGTCCTCCCTAGGCTTATTCTTGTCCAATTAGGGTTTTTAACCAATCTTGTGCATCCAATAGGTGTGTTTGTGTCATTGGATGATCAATTAGGTCATTGTCTTCCTCCCTAGGCTTATTCTTGTCCAATTAGGGTTTTTAACCAATCTTGTGCATCAAATAAGTTTGTTTGTGTCATTGAATTAATATTTAGGTCATTTTCGTCCTCCCTAGGCATCATCTTGTCCAATTAGGGTTTTTAACCAATCTTTTGCATCCAATAGGTGTGTTTGTGTCATTGGATGATCAATTAGGTCATTTTCGTCCTCCCTAATCTTATTCTTGTCCAATTAGGGTTTTTAACCAATCTTGTGCATCCAATAAGTTTGTTTGTGTCATTGGATGATCAATTAGGTCATTTTCGTCCTCCCTAGGCTTATTCTTGTCCAATTAGGGTTTTTAACCAATCTTGTGCATCGAATAGGTGTGTTTGTGTCATTGGATGATCAATTAGGTCATTTTCGTCCTCACTAGGCTTATTCTTGTCCAATTAGGGTTTTTAACCAATCTTGTGCATCCAATAGGTGTGTTTGTGTCATTGGATGATCAGTTAGGTCATTTTCGTCCTCCCTAGGCTTATTCTTGTCAAATAAGGGTTTTTAACTAATCTTGTGCATCCAATAAGTTCATTTGTGTCATTGGATGATCAATTAGGTCATTTTCGTCCTCCCTAGGCATATTCTTGTCCAACTAGGGTTTTAAACCAATCTTGTGCATCTAATAGGTGTGTTTGTGTCATTGGATGATCAATTAGGTCATTTTCGTCCTCCCTAGGCTTATTCTTGTCCAATTAGGGTTTTTAACCAATCTTGTGCATCCAATAGGTGTGTTTGTGTCATTGGATGATCAATTAGTTCATTTTCGTCCTCCCTAGGCTTATTCTTGTCCAATTTGGGTTTTTAACCTATCTTGTGCATCCAATAACTTTGTTTGTGTCATTGAATTAATATTTAGGTCATTTTCGTCCTCCCTAGGCATATTCTTGTCCAATTACGGTTTTTAACCAATCTTGTGCATCCAATAGGTGTGTTTGTGTCATTGGATGATCAATTAGGTCATTTTCGTCCTCCCTAGGCTTATCCTTGTCCAATTAGGGTTTTTAACCAATCTTGTGCATCCAATAAGTTCATTTGTGTCATTGGATTAACATTTAGGTCATTTTCGTCCTCCCTAGGCATATTCTTGTCCAATTAGGGTTTTTAACCAATCTTGTGCTTCCAATAGGTGTGTTTGTGTCATTGGATGATCAATTAGGTCATTTTCGTCCTCCCTAGGCTTATTCTTGACCAATTAGGGTTTTTAACCAATCTTGTGCATCCAACAAGTTTGTTTATGTCATTGAATTAATATTTAGGTCATTTTCGTCCTCCCTATGCATATTCTTGTCCAATTAGGGTTTTTAACCAATCTTATGCATCCAATAGGTGTGTTTGTCTCATTAGATGATCAATTAGGTCACTTTCGTCCTCCCTAGGCTTATTCTTGTCCAATTAGGGTTTTTAACCAATCTTGTGCATCCAATAAGTTCATTTGTGTCATTGGATGATCAATTAGGTCATTTTCGTCCTCCCTAGGCATATTCTTGTCCAACTAGGGTTTTAAACCAATCTTGTGCATCCAATAGGTGTGTTTGTGTCATTGGATGATCAATTAGGTCATTTTCGTCCTCCCTAGGCTTATTCTTGTCCAATTAGGGTTTTTAACCAATCTTGTGCATCCAATAGGTGTGTTTGTGTCATTGGATGATCAATTAGGTCATTTTCGTCCTCCCTAGGCTTATTCTTGTGCAATTTGGGTTTTTAACCAATCTTGTGCATCCAATAAATTCATTTGTGTCATTGGATGATCAATTAGGTCATTTTCGTCCTCCCTAGGCATATTCTTGTCCAACTAGGGTTTTAAACCAATCTTGTGCATCCAATAGGTGTGTTTGTGTCATTGGATGATCAATTAGGTCATTTTCGTCCTCCCTAGGCTTATTCTTGTCCAATTAGGGTTTTTAACCAATCTTGTGCATCCAATAGGTGTGTTTGTGTCATTGGATGATCAATTAGGTCATTTTCGTCCTCCCTAGGCTTATTCTTGTCCAATTAGGGTTTTTAACCAATCTTGTGCATCCAATAGGTGTGTTTGTGGCAGTGGATGATCAATTAGGTCATTTTCGTCCTCCCTAGGCTTATTCTTGTCCAATTAGGGTTTTTAACCAATCTTGTGCATCCAATAGGTGTGTTTGTGTCATTGGATGATCAATTAGGTCATTTTCGTCCTCCCTAAGCTTATTCTTGCCCAATTAGGATTTTTAACCAATATTGTGCATCCAATAAGTTGAGTTGTGTCATTGGATTAACATTTAGGTCATTTTCGTCCTCCCTAGGCTTATTCTTGTCCAATTAGGGTTTTTAACCAATCTTGTGCATCCAATAAGTTCATTTGTGTCATTGGATGATCAATTAGGTCATTTTCGTCATCCCTAGGCTTATTCTTGTCCAATTAGGGTTTTTAACCAATCTTGTGCATCCAATAAGTTCATTTGTGTCATTGGATTAACATTTAGGTCATTTTCGTCCTCCCTAGGCATATTCTTGTCCAATTAGGGTTTTTAACCCATCTTGTGCTTACAATAGGTGTGTTTGTGTCATTGCATGATCAATTAGGTCATTTTCGTCCTCCCTAGGCTTATTCTTGTCCAATTAGGGTTTTTAACCAATCTTGTGCATCCAATAACTTTGTTTGTGTCATTGAATTAATATTTAGGTCATTTTCGTCCTCCCTAGGCATATTCTTGTCCAATTAGGGTTTTTAACCAATCTTGTGCATCTAATAAGTTCATTTGTGTCATTGGATTAACATTTAGGTCATATCCGTCCTCCCTAGGCATATTCTTGTCCAATTAGGGTTTTTAACCAATTTTGTGCATTCAATAAGTTCATTTGTGTTATTGGATTAACATTTAGGTCATATTCGTCCTCCCTAGGCATATTCTTGTCCAATTAGGGTTTTTAACCAATCTTGTGCATCCAATAGGTGTGTTTGTGTCATTGGATGATCAATTAGGTCATTTTTGTTCTTCCTAAGCATATTCTTGTCCAATTAGGGTTTTTAACCAATCTTGTGCATCCAATAGGTGTGTTTGTGCCATTGGATGATCAATTAGGTCATTTTCGTCCTCCCTAGGCTTATTCTTGTCCAATTAGGGTTTTTAACCAATCTTGTGCATCCAATAGGTGTGTTTGTGTCATTGAATTAATATTTAGGTCATTTTCGTCCTCCCTAGGCATATTCTTGTCGAATTATGGTTTTTAACCAATCTTGTGCATCCAATAGGTGTGTTTGTGTCATTGGATAATCAATTAGGTCATTTTCGTCCTCCCTAGGCTTATTCTTGTCCAATTAGGGTTTTTAACCAATCTTGTGCATCCAATAGGTGTGTTTGTGTCATTGGATGATCAATTAGGTCATTTTCGTCCTCCCTAGGCTTATTATTTTCCAATTAGGGTTTTTAACCAATCTTGTGCATCCAATAGGTGTGTTTGTGTCATTGGATGATCAATTAGGTCATTTTCGTCCTCCCAAGGCTTATTCTTGTCCAATTAGGGTTTTTAACCAATCTTGTGAATCCAATAAGTTCATTTGTGTCATTGGATTAACATTTAGGTCATTTTCGTCCTCCCTAGGCATATTCTTGTCCAATTAGGGTTTTTAACCAATCTTGTGCATCCAATAGGTGTGTTTGTGTCATTGGATGATCAATTTTGGTCATTTTCGTCCACCCTAAGCATATTCTTGTCCAATTAGGGTTTTTAACCAATCTTGTGCATCCAATAGGTGTGTTTGTGTCATTGGATGATCAATTAGGTCATTTTCGTCCTCCCTAGACTTATTCTTGTCCAATTAGGGTTTTTAACCAATCTTGTGCATCCATTAAGTTCATTCGTGTCATTGAATTAATATTTAGGTCATTTTCGTCCTCCCTAGGCATATTCTTGTCCAACTAGGGTTTTTAACCAATCTTGTGCATCTAATAGGTGTGTTTGTGTCATTGGATGATCAATTAGGTCATTTTCGTCCTCCCTAGGCTTATTCTTGTCCAATTAGGGTTTTTAACCAATCTTGTGCATCCAATAGGTGTGTTTGTGTCATTGGATGATCAATTAGGTCATTTTCGTCCTCCCTAGGCTTATTCTTGTCCAATTAGGGTTTTTAACTAATCTTGTGCATCCAATAAGTTCATTTGTGTCATTGGATGATCAATTAGGTCATTTTCGTCCTCCCTAGGCATATGCTTGTCCAACTAGGGTTTTTAACCAATCTTGTGCATCCAATAGGTGTGTTTGTGTCATTGGATGATCAATTAGGTCATTTTCGTCCTCCCTAGGTATATTCTTGTCCAACTAGGGTTTTTAACCAATCTTGTGCGTCCAATAGGTGTGTTTGTGTCATTGGATGATCAATTAGGTCATTTTCGTCCTCCCTAGGCTTATTCTTGTCCAATTAGGGTTTTTAACCAATCTTGTGCATCCAATAGGTGTGTTTGTGTCATTGGATGATCAATTAGGTCATTTTCGTCCTCCCTAGGCTTATTCTTGTCCAATTAGGGTTTTTAACTAATCTTGTGCATCCAATAAGTTCATTTGTGTCATTGGATGATCAATTAGGTCATTTTCGTCCTCCCTAGGCATATTCTTGTCCAACTAGGGTTTTTAACCAAACTTGTGCATCCAACAAGTTTGTTTATGTCATTGAATTAATATTTAGGTCATTTTCGTCCTCCCTAGGCATATTCTTGTCCAATTAGGGTTTTTAACCAATCTTGTGCATCCAATAGGTGTGTTTGTGTCATTGGATGATCAATTAGGTCATTTTCGTCCTCCCTAGGATTATTCTTGTCCAATTAGGGTTTTTAACCAATCTTGTGCATCCAATAGGTGTGTTTGTGTCATTGGATCATCAATTAGGTCATTTTCGTCCTCCCTGGGCTTATTCTCGTCCAACTAGGGTTTTTAACCAATCTTGTGCATCTAATAGGTGTGTTTGTGTCATTGGATGATCAATTAGGTCATTTTCGTCCTCCCTAGGCTTATTCTTGTCCAATTAGGGTTTTTAACCAATCTTGTGCATCCAATAAGTTCATTTGTGTCCTTGAATTAACATTTAGGTCATTTGCGTCCTCCCTAGGCATATTCTTGTCCAATTAGGTTTTTTAACCAATCTTGTGCTTCCAATAGGTGTGTTTGTGTCATTGGATGATCAATTAGGTCATTTTCGTCCTCCCTAGGCTTATTCTTGTCAATTTAGGGTTTTTAGCCAATCTTGTGCATCCAATAACTTTGTTTGTGTCAATGAATTAATATTTAGGTCATTTTCGTCCTCCCTAGGCATATTCTTGTCCAATTAGGGTTTTTGACCAATCTTGTGCATCCAATAGGTGTGTTTGTGTCATTGGATGATCAATTTGGTCATTTTCGTCTTCCCTAGGCATATTCTTGTCCAATTAGGGTTTTTAACCAATCTTGTGCTTCCAATAGGTGTGTTTGTGTCATTGGATGATCAATTAGGTTATTTTCGTCCTCCCTAGGCTTATTCTTGTCCAGTTAGGGTTTTTAACCAATCTTGTGCATCCAATAAGTTGAGTTGTGTCATTGGATTAACATTTAGGTCATTTTAGTTCTCCCTAGGCTTATTCATGTCCAATTAGGGTTTTTAACCAATCTTGTGCATCCAATAAGTTCATTTGTGTTATTGGATTAACATCTAGGTCATATTCGTCCTCCCTAGGCATATTCTTGTCCAATTAGGGTTTTAAACCAATCTTGTGCATCTTATAGGTGTGTTTGTGTCATTGGATGATCAATTAGGTCATTTTCGTCCTCCCTAGGCTTATTCTTGTCCAATTAGGGTTTTTAACCAGTCTTGTGCATCCAATAAGTTCATTTGTGTCATTGGATGATCAATTAGGTCATTTTCGTCCTCCCTAGGCATATTCTTGTCCAACTAGGGTTTTAAACCAATCTTGTGCATCTAATAGGTGTGTTTGTGTCATTGGATGATCAATTAGGTCATTTTCGCCCTCCCTAGGCTTATTCTTGTCCAATTAGGGTTTTTAACCAATCTTGTGCATCCAATAAGTTCATTTGTGTCATTGGATTAATAGTTAGGTCATTTTCGTCCTCCCTAGGCATATTCTTGTCCAATTAGGGTTTTTAACCAATCTTGTGCTTCCAATAGGTGTGTTTGTGTCATTGGATGATCAATTAGGTCATTTTCGTCCTCCCTAGGCATATTCTTGTCCAACTAGGGTTTTAAACCAATCTTGTGCATCTAATAGGTGTGTTTGTGTCATTGGATGATCAATTAGGTCATTTTCGTCCTCCCTAGGCTTATTCTTGTCCAATTAGGGTTTTTAACCAATCTTGTGCATCAAATAACTTTGTTTGTGTCATTGAATTAATATTTAGGTCATTTTCGTCCTCCCTAGGCATATTCTTGTCCAATTAGGGTTTTTAACCAATCTTGTGCATCCAATTGGTGTGTTTGTGTCATTGGATGATCAATTAGGTCATTTTCGTCCTCCCTAGGCTTATTCTTGTCCAATTATGGTTTTTAACCAATCTTGTGCATCCAATAAGTTCATTTGTGTCATTAAATGATCAACTAAGTCATTTTCGTCCTTCCTAGGCATATTCTTGTCCAACTAGGGTTTTTAACCAGTCTTGTGCATCCAATAGGTGTGTTTGTGTCAATGGATGATCAATTAGGTCATTTTCGTCCTCCCTAGGCTTATTCTTGTCCAATTAGGGTTTTTAACCAATCTTGTGCATCCAATAAGTTCATTTGTGTCATTGGATTAACATTTAGGTCATTTTCGTCCTCCCTAGGCATATTCTTGTCCAATTAGGGTTTTTAACCAAACTTGTCCATCCAATAGGTGTGTTTGTGTCATTGGATGATCAATTAGGTCATTTTCGTCCTCCCTAGGCTTATTCTTGTCCAATTAGGGTTTTTAACCAATCTTGTGCATCCAATAACTTTGTTTGTGTCATTGAATTAATATTTAGGTCATTTTCGTCCTCCCTAGGCATATTCTTGTCCAATTAGGGTTTTTAACCAATCTTGCTTATCCAATAGGTGTGTTTGTGGCATTGGATGATCAATTAGGTCATTTTCGTCCTCCCTAGGCTTATTCTTGTCCAATTAGGGTTTTTAACCAATCTTGTGCATCCAATAAGTTCATTTGTGTCATTGGATTAACATTTAGGTCATTTTCGTCCTCCCTAGGCATATTCTTGTCCAATTAGGGTTTTTAACCAATCTTGTGCTTCCAATAGGTGTGTTTGTGTCATTGGATAATCAATTAGGTCATTTTCTTCCTCCCTAGGCTTATTCTTGTCCAATTAGGGTTTTTAACCAATCTTGTGCATCCAATAAGTTTGTTTGTGTCATTGAATTAATATTTAGGTCATTTTCGTCCTCCCTAGGCATATTCTTGTCCAATTAGGGTTTTTAACCAATCTTGTGCATCCAATAGGTGTGTTTGTGTCATTGGATGATCAATTAGGTCATTTTCGTCCTCCCTAGGCTTATTCTTGTCCAATTAGGGTTTTTAACCAATCTTGTGCATCCAATAAGTTTGTTTGTGTCATTGAATTAATATTTAGGTCATTTTCGTCCTCCCTAGGCATATTCTTGTCCAATTTGGGTTTTTAACCAATCTTGTGCTTCCAATAGGTGTGTTTGTGTCATTGGATGATCAATTAGGTCATTTTCGTCCTCCCTAGGCTTATTCTTGTCCAATTAGGGTTTTTAACCAATCTTGTGCATCCAATAAGTTCATTTGTGTCATTAGATGATCAATTAGGTCATTTTCGTCCTCCCTAGGCTTATTCTTGTCCAATTAGGGTTTTTAACCAATCTTGTGCATCCAATAAGTTCATTTGTGTCATTGGATTAACATTTAGGTCATTTTCGTCCTCCCTAGGCATATTCTTGTCCAATTAGAGTTTTAGACCAATCTTGTGCATCCAATAGGTGTGTTTGTGTCATTGGATTATCAGTTAGGTTATTTTCGTCCTCCCTAGGCTTATTCTTGTCCAATTAGGGTTTTTAACCAATCTTGTGCATCCAATAAGTTCATTTGTGTCATTGGATGATCAATTAGGTCATTTTCGTCCTCCCTAGGCATATTCTTGTCCAACTAGGGTTTTAAACCAATCTTGTGCATCTAATAGGCGTATTTGTGTCATTGGATGATCAATTAGGTCATTTTCGTCCTCCCTAGGCTTATTCTTGTCCAATTAGGGTTTTTAACCAATCTTGTGCATCCAATAGGTGTGTTTGTGTCATTGGATGATCAATTAGGTCATTTTCGTCCTCCCTAAGCTTATTCTTGTCCAATTAGGTTTTTTAACAAATCTTGTGCATCCAATAGGTGAGTTTGTGTCATTGGATTAACATTTAGGTCATTTTCGTCCTCCCTAGGCTTATTCTTGACCAATTAGGGTTTTTAACCAATCTTGTGCATTCAATAAGTTGGTTTGTGTCATTGAATTGATATTTAGGTCATTTTCGTCCTCCCTAGGCATATTCTTGCCCAATTAGGGTTTTTAACCAATCTTGTGCATCCAATAGGTGTGTTTGTGTCATTGGATGATCAATTAGGTCATTTTCGTCCTCCCTAGGCTTATTCTTGTCCAATTAGGGTTTTTAACCAATCTTATGCATCCAATAACTTTGTTTGCGTCATTGAATTAATATTTAGGTCATTTTCCTCCTCCCTAGGCATATTGTTGTCCAATTAGGGTTTTTAACAAATCTTGTGCATCCAATAGGTGTGTTTGTGTCATTGGATGATCAATTAGGTCATTTTCGTCCTTCCTAGGAATATTCTTGTCCAATTAGGGTTTTTAACCAATCTTGTGCTTCCAATAGGTGTGTTTGTGTCATTGGATGATCAATTAGGTCATTTTCGTCCTCCCTAGGCATATTCTTGTCCAATTAGGGTTTTTAACCAATCTTGTGCATCCAATAGGTGAGTTAGTGTCATTGGATGATCAATTAGGTCATTTTCATCCTCCCTAGGCTTATTCTTGTCCAATTAGGGTTTTTAACCAATCTTATGCATCCAATAGGTGTGTTTGTGGCAATGTATGATCAATTAGGTCATTTTCGTCCTCCCTAGGCTTATTCTTGTCCAATTAGGGTTTTTAACCAATCTTGTGCATCCAATAACTTTGTTTGCGTCATTGAATTAATATTTAGGTCATTTTCCTCCTCCCAAGGCATATTCTTGTGCAATTTGGGTTTTTAACCAATCTTGTGCATCCAATAGGTGTGTTTGTGTCATTGGATGATCAATTAGGTCATTTTCGTCCTCCCTAGGCTTATTCTTGTCCAATTAGGGTTTTTAACCAATCTTGTGCATCCAATAAGTTCATTTGTGTCATTGGATTAACATTTAGGTCATTTTCGTCCTCCCTAGGCATATTCTTGTCCAATTAGGGTTTTTAACCAATCTTGTGCATCCAATAAGTTCATTTGTGTTATTGGATTAACATTTAGGTCATTTTCGTCCACCCTTGCTTATTCTTGTCCAATTAGGGTTTTTAACCAATCTTGTGCATCCAATAGGTGTGTTTGTGTCATTGGATGATCAATTAGGTCATTTTCGTCCTCCCTAGGCTTATTCTTGTCCAATTAGGGTTTTTAACCAATCTTGTGCATCCTTTAGGTGTGTTTGTGTCATTGGATGATCGATTAGGTCATTTTCGTCCTCCCTTGACTTATTCTTGTCAAATTAGGGTTTTTAACCAATCTTGTGCATCCAATAACTTTGTTTGTGTCATTGAATTAATATTTAGGTCATTTTCGTCCTCCCTAGGCATATTCTTGTCCAACTAGGGTTTTTAACCAATCTTGTGCATCCAATAGGTGTGTTTGTGTCATTGGATGATCAGTTAGGTCATTTTCGTCCTCCCTAGGCTTATTCTTGTCCAATTAGGGTTTTTAACCAATCTTGTGCATCCAATAGGTGTGTTTGTGTCATTGGATGATATATTAGGTCATTTTCTTCCTCCCTAGGCTTATTCTTGTCCAATTAGGGTTTTTAACCAATCTTGTGCATCCAATAGGTGTGTTTGTGTCATTGGATGATCAATTAGGTCATTTTCGTCCTCCCTAGACTTATTCTTGTCCAATTAGGGTTTTTAACCAATCTTGTGCATCCATTAAGTTCATTCGTGTCATTGAATTAATATTTAGGTCATTTTCGTCCTCCCTAGGCATATTCTTGTCCAACTAGGGTTTTTAACCAATCTTGTGCATCTAATAGGTGTGTTTGTGTCATTGGATGATCAATTAGGTCATTTTCGTCCTCCCTAGGCTTATTCTTGTCCAATTAGGGTTTTTAACCAATCTTGTGCATCCAATAGGTGTGTTTGTGTCATTGGATGATCAATTAGGTCATTTTCGTCCTCCCTAGGCTTATTCTTGTCCAATTAGGGTTTTTAACTAATCTTGTGGATCCGATAAGTTTGTTTGTGTCATTGAATTAATATTTAGGTCATTTTCGTCCTCCCTTGGCATATTCTTGTCGAATTAGGGTTTTTAACCAATCTTGTGCATCCAATAGGTGTGTTTGTGTCATTGGATGATCAATTAGGTCATTTTCGTCCTCCCTAGGCTTATTCTTGTCCAATTAGGGTTTTTAACCAATCTTGTGCATCCAATAGGTGTGTCTGTGTCATTGGATTAACATTTAGGTCATTTTCGTCCTCCCTAGGCTTATTCTTGTCCAATTAGGGTTTTTAACCAATCTTGTGCATCCAATAAGTTTGTTTGTGTCATTGAATTAATATTTAGGTCATTTTCGTCCTCCCTAGGCATATTCTTGCCCAATTAGGGTTTTTAACCAATCTTGTGCATCCAATAGGTGTGTTTGTATCATTGGATGATCAATTAGGTCATTTTCGTCCTCCCTAGGCTTATTCTTGTCCAATTAGGGTTTTTAACAAATGTTGTGCATCCAATATGTTTGTTTGTGTCATTGAATTAATATTTAGGTCATTTTCGTTCTCCCTAGGCATCATCTTTTCCAATTAGGGTTTTTAACCAATCTTTTGCATCCAATAGGTGTGTTTGTGTCATTGGATTAACATTTAGGTCATTTTCGTCCTCCCTAGGCTTATTCTTGTCCAATTAGGGTTTTTAACCAATCTTGTGCATCCAATAAGTTTGTTTGTGTCATTGAATTAATATTTAGGTCATTTTCGTCCTCCCTAGGCATATTCTTGTCCAGTTAGGGTTTTTAACCAATCTTGTGCATCTAATAGGTGTGTTTGTGTCATTGGATGATCAATTAGGTCATTTTCGTCCTCCCTAGGCTTATTCTTGTCCAATTAGGGTTTTTAACCAATCTTGTGCATCCAATAAGTTCATTTGTGTCATTGGATTAACATTTAGGTCATTTTCGTCCTCCCTTAGGCATATTCTTGTCCAATTAGGGTTTTTAACCAATCTTGTGCATCCAATAGGTGTGTTTGTGTCATTGGATGATCAATTAGGTCATTTTCGTCCTCCCTATGCATATTCTTGTCCAATTAGGGTTTTTAACCTATCTTGTGCATCCAATAGGTGTGTTTGTGTCATTGGATGATCAATTAGGTCATTTTCGTCCTCCCTGGGCATATTCTTGTCCAATTAGGGTTTTTAACCAATCTTGTGCATCCAATAGGTGTGTTGTGTCATTGGATGATCAATTAGGTCATTTTCGTCCTCCCTAGGCATATTCTTGTCCAATTAGGGTTTTTAACCAATCTTGTGCATCCAATAACTTTGTTTGTGTCATTAAATTAATATTTAGGTCATTTTTGTCCTCCCTAGGCATATTCTTGTCCAATTAGGGTTTTTAACCAATCTTGTGCAACCAATAACTTTGTTTGTGTCATTAAATTAATATTTAGGTCATTTTCGTCCACCCTAGGCATATTCTTGTCCAATTAGGGTTTTTAACCAATCTTGTGCATCCAATAGGTGTGTTTGTGTCATTGGATGATCAATTAGGTCATTTTCGTCCTCCATAGGCTTATTCTTGTCCAATTAGGGTTTTTAACCAATCTTGTGCATCCAATAAGTTGAGTTGTGTCATTGGATTAACATTTAGGTCATTTTCGTCCTCCCTAGGCTTATTCTTGTCCAATTAGGGTTTTTAACCAATCTTGTGCATCCAATAAGTTCATTTGTGTCATTGGATTAACATTTAGGTCATTTTCGTCCTCCCAAGGCATATTCTTGTCCAATTAGGGTTTTTAACCAATCTTGTGCATCCAATAGGTGTGTTTGTGTCATTGGATGATCAATTAGGTTATTTTCATCCTCCCTAGGCTTACTCTTGTCCAATTAGGGTTTTTAACCAATCTTGTGCATCCAATAGGTGTGTTTGTGTCATTGGATGACCAATTAGGTCATTTTCGTCCTCTCTTGGCATATTCTTGTCCAATTAGGGTTTTTAACCAATCTTGTGCATCCAATAAGTGTGTTTGTGGCAATGGATGATCAATTAGGTCATTTTCGTCCTCACTAGGCTTATTCTTGTCCAATTAGGGTTTTTAACCAATCTTGTGCATCCAATAGGTGTGTTTGTGTCATTGGATGATCAATTAGGTCATTTTCGTCCTCCCTATGCTTATTCTTGTCCAATTAGGGTTTTTAACCAATCTTGTGCATCCAATAGGTGTGTTTGTGTCATTGGATGATCAATTAGGTCATCTTCGTCCTCCCTAGGCTTATTCTTGCCCAATTAGGGTTTTTAACCAATCTTGTGCATCCAATAAGTTGAGTTGTGTCATTGGATTAACATTTAGGTCATTGTCGTCCTCCCTAGGTTTATTCTTGTCCAATTAGGGTTTTTAACCAATCTTGTGCATCCAATAAGTTCATTTGTGTCATTGGATTAACATTTAGGTCATTTTCGTCCTCCCTAGGCATATTCTTGTCCAATTAGAGTTTTAGACCAATCTTGTGCATCCAATAGGTGTGTTTGTGTCATTGGATGATCAATTAGGTTATTTTCGTCCTCCCTGGGCTTATTCTTGTCCAATTAGGGTTTTTAACTATTCTTGTGCATCCAATAAGTTCATTTGTGTCATTGGATGATCAATTAGGTCATTTTCGTCCTCTCTAGGCATATTCTTGTCCAATTAGGGTTTTTAACCAATCTTGTGCATTCAATAGGTGTGTTTGTGTCATTGGATGATCAATTAGATCATTTTCGTCCTCCCTAGGCTTATTCTTGTCCAATTAGGGTTTTTAACCGATCTTGTGCATCCAATAGGTGTGTTTGTGTCATTGGATGATCAATTAGGTCATTTTCGTCCTCTCGAGGCATATTCTTGTCCAATTAGGGTTTTTAACCAATCTTGTGCATCCAATAGGTGTGTTTGTGGCAATGGATGATTAATTAGGTCATTTTCGTCCTCCCTAGGCTTATTCTTGTCCAATTAGGGTTTTTAACCAATCTTGTGCATCCAATAGGTGTGTTTGTGTCATTGGATGATCAATTAGGTCATTTACGTCCTCCCTAGGCTTATCCTTGTCCAATTAGGGTTTTTAACCAATCTTGTGCATCCTATAACTTTGTTTGTGTCATTGAATTAATATTTAGGTCATTTTCGTCCTCCCTAGGCATATTCTTGTCCAACTAGGGTTTTTAACCAATCTTGTGCATCCAATAGGTGTGTTTGTGTCATTGGATGATCAATTAGGTCATTTTCGTCATCCCTAGGCTTATTCTTGTCCAATTAGGGTTTTTAACCAATCTTGTGCCTCCAATAAGTTCATTTGTGTCCTTGAATTAACATTTAGGTCATTTGCGTCCTCCCTAGGCATATTCTTGTCCAATTAGGTTTTTTAACCAATCTTGTGCTTCCAATAGGTGTGTTTGTGTCATTGGATGATCAATTAGGTCATTTTCGTCCTCCCTAGGCTTATTCTTGTCCAATTAGGGTTTTTAGCCAATCTTGTGCATCCAATAACTTTGTTTGTGTCAATGAATTAATATTTAGGTCATTTTCGTCCTCCCTAGGCATATTCTTGTCCAATTAGGGTTTTTGACCAATCTTGTGCATCCAATAGGTGTGTTTGTGTCATTGGATGATCAATTAGGTCATTTTCGTCTTCCCTAGGCATTTTCTTGTCCAATTAGGGTTTTTAACCAATCTTGTGCTTCCAATAGGTGTGTTTGTGTCATTGGATGATCAATTAGGTTATTTTCGTCCTCCCTAGGCTTATTCTTGTCCAGTTAGGGTTTTTAACCAATCTTGTGCATCCAATAAGTTGAGTTGTGTCATTGGATTAACATTTAGGTCATTTTAGTTCTCCCTAGGCTTATTCATGTCCAATTAGGGTTTTTAACCAATCTTGTGCATCCAATAAGTTCATTTGTGTTATTGGATTAACATCTAGGTCATATTCGTCCTCCCTAGGCATATTCTTGTCCAATTAGGGTTTTAAACCAATCTTGTGCATCTTATAGGTGTGTTTGTGTCATTGGATGATCAATTAGGTCATTTTCGTCCTCCCTAGGCTTATTCTTGTCCAATTAGGGTTTTTAACCAATCTTGTGCATCCAATAAGTTCATTTGTGTCATTGGATGATCAATTAGGTCATTTTCTTCCTCCCTTGGCATATTCTTCTCCAACTAGGGTTTTAAACCAATCTTGTGCATCCAATAGGTGTGTTTGTGTCATTGGATGATCAATTAGGTCATTTTCGTCCTCCCAAGGCTTATTCTTGTCCAATTAGGGTTTTTAACCAATCTTGTGCATCCAATAGGTGTGTTTGTGTCATTGGATGATCAATTAGGTCATTTTCGTCCTCCCTAGGCTTATTCTTGTCCAATTAGGGTTTTTAACCAATCTTGTGCATCCAATAACTTTGTTTGTGTCATTGAATTAATATTTAGGTCATTTTCGTCCTCCCTAGGCATATTCTTGTCCAACTAGGGTTTTTAACCAATCTTGTGCATGTAATAGGTGTGTTTGTGTCCTTGGATGATCAATTAGGTCATTTTCGTCCTCCCTAGGCTTATTCTTGTCCAATTAGGGTTTTTAACCAATCTTGTGCATCCAATAGGTGTGTTTGTGTCATTGGATGATCAATAAGGTCATTTTCGTCCTCCCTAGGCTTATTCTTGTCCAATTAGGGTTTTTAACCAATCATGTGCATCCAATAACTTTGATTGTGTTATTGAATTAATATTTAGGTCATTTTCGTCCTCCCTAGGCATATTCTTGTCCAATTAGGGTTTTTAACCAATCTTGTGCATCCAATAGGTGTGTTTGTGTCATTGGATGATCAATTAGGTCATTTTCGTCCTCCATAGGCTTATTCTTGTCCAATTAGGGTTTTTAACCAATCTTGTGCATCCAATAAGTTGAGTTGTGTCATTGGATTAACATTTAGGTCATTTTTGTCCTCCCTAGGCTTATTCTTGTCCAATTAGGGTTTTTAACCAATCTTGTGCATCCAATAAGTTGAGTTGTGTCATTGGATTAACATTTAGGTCATTTTCGTCATCCCTAGGCATATTCTTGTCCAATTAGAGTTTTAGACCAATCTTGTGCATCCAATAGGTGTGTTTGTGTCATTGGATGATCAATTAGGTTATTTTCTTCCTCCCTAGGCTTATTCTTGTCCAATTAGGGTTTTTAACTAATCTTGTGCATCCAATAAGTTCATTTGTGTCATTGGATGATCAATTAGGTCATTTTCGTCCTCCCTAGGCATATTCTTGTCCAATTAGCGTTTTTAACCAATCTTGTGCATCCAATAGGTGTGTTTGTGTCATTGGATGATCAATTAGGTCATTTTCGTCCTCCATAGGCTTATTCTTGTCCAATTAGGGTTTTTAACCAATCTTGTGCATCCAATAGGTGAGTTTGTGTCATTGGATTAACATTTAGGTCATTTTCGTCCTCCCTAGGCTTATTCTTGTCCAATTAGGGTTTTTAACCAATCTTGTGCATCCAATAAGTTTGTTTGTGTCATTGAATTAATATTTAGGTCATTTTCGTCCTCCCTAGGCATATTCTTGCCCAATTAGGGTTTTTAACCAATCTTGTGCATCCAGTATGTGTGTTTGTATCATTGGATGATCAATTAGGTAACTTTCGTCCTCCCTAGGCTTATTGTTGTCCAATTAGCGTTTTTAACCAATCTTGTGCATCCAATAACTTTGTTTGTGTCATTGAATTAATATTTAGGTCATTTTCCTCATCCGTAGGCATATTGTTGTCCAATTAGGGTTTTTAACCAATCTTGTGCACCCAATAGGTGTGTTTGTGTCATTGGATGATCAATTAGGTCATTTTCGTCCTCCCTAGGCATATTCTTGTCCAATTAGGGTTTTTAACCAGTCTTTTGCATCCAATAGGTGTGTTTGTGTTATTGGATGATCAATTAGGTCATTTTCGTCCTCCGAAGGCTTATTCTTGTCCAGTTAGGGTTTTTAACCAATCTTGTGCATCCAATAAGTTCATTTGTGTCATTGGATTAACATTTAGGTCATTTTCGTCCTCCCTAGGCATATTCTTGTCCAATTAGGGTTTTTAACCAATCTTGTGCATCCAATAGGTGTGTTTGTGTCATTGGAAGATCAATTAGGTCATTTTCGTCCTCCCTAGGCTTATTCTTGTCCAATTAGGGTTTTTAACCAATCTTGTGTATCCAATATGTTCATTTGTGTCATTGGATGATCAATTAGGTCATTTTTCGTCCTCCCTAGGCTTATTCTTGTCCAATTAGGGTTTTTAACCAATCTTGTGCATCCAATAAGTTCATTTGTGTCATTGGATTAACATTTAGGTCATTTTCGTCCTCCCTAGGCATATTCTTGTCCAATTAGGGTTTTTAACCAATCTTGTGCTTCCAATAGGTGTGTTTGAGTCATTGGATCATCAATTAGGTCATTTTCGTCCTCCCTAGGCTTATTCTTGTCCAATTAGGGTTTTTAACCAATCTTGTGCATCCAATAAGTTTGTTTGTGTCATTGAATTAATATTTAGGTCATTTTCGTCCTCCCTAGGCATATTCTTGCCCAATTAGGATTTTTAACCAATCTTGTGCATCCAATAGGTGTGTTTGTACCATTGGATGATCAATTAGGTCATTTTTGTCCTCCATAGGCTTATTCTTGTCCAATTAGGGTTTTTAACCAATCTTGTGCTTCCAATAGGTGTGTTTGTGTCATTAGATGATCAATTAGGTCATTCTGGTCCCCCCTAGGCTTATTCTTGTCCAATTAGGGTTTTTAACCAATCTTGTGCATCCAATAGGTGTGTTTGTGTCATTGGATGATCAATTAGGTCATTTTCGTCCTCCCTAGGCTTATTCTTGTCCAATTAGGGTTTTTAACCAATCTTGTGCATCCAATAAGTTTGTTTGTGTCATTGAATTAATATTTAGGTCATTTTCGTCCTCCCTAGGCATATTCTTGTCCAATTAGGGTTTTGAACCAATCTTGTGCATCTAATAGGTGTGTTTGTGTCATTGGATGATCAATTAGGTCATTTTCGTCCTCCCTAGGCTTATTCTTGTCCAATTAGGGTTTTTAACCAATCTTGTGCATCCAATAAGTTCATTTGTGTCCTTGAATTAACATTTAGGTCATTTGCGTCCTCCCTAGGCATATTCTTGTCCAATTAGGTTTTTTAACCAATCTTGTGCTTCCAATAGGTGTGTTTGTGTCATTTGATGATCAATTAGGTCATTTTCGTCCTCCCTAGGCTTATTCTTGTCCAATTAGGGTTTTTAGCCAATCTTGTGCATCCAATAACTTTGTTTGTGTCAATGAATTAATATTTAGGTCATTTTCGTCCTCCCTAGGCATATTCTTGTCCAATTAGGGTTTTTGACCAATCTTGTGCATCCAATAGGTGTGTTTGTGTCATTGGATGATCAATTAGGTCATTTTCGTCTTCCCTAGGCATATTCTTGTCCAATTAGGGTTTTTAACCAATCTTGTGCTTCCAATAGGTGTGTTTGTGTCATTGGATGATCAATTAGGTTATTTTCGTCCTCCCTAGGCTTATTCTTGTCCAGTTAGGGTTTATAACCAATCTTGTGCATCCAATAAGTTGAGTTGTGTCATTGGATTAACATTTAGGTCATTTTAGTTCTCCCTAGGCTTATTCATGTCCAATTAGGGTTTTTAACCAATCTTGTGCATCCAATAAGTTCATTTGTGTTATTGGATTAACATCTAGGTCATATTCGTCCTCCCTAGGCATATTCTTGTCCAATTAGGGTTTTAAACCAATCTTGTGCATCTTATAGGTGTGTTTGTGTCATTGGATGATCAATTAGGTCATTTTCGTCCTCCCTAGGCTTATTCTTGTCCAATTAGGGTTTTTAACCAATCTTGTGCATCCAATAAGTTCATTTGTGTCATTGGATGATCAATTAGGTCATTTTCGTCCTCCCTAGGCATATTCTTGTCCAACTAGGGTTTTTAACCAATCTTGTGCATCCAATAGGTGTGTTTGTGTCATTGGATAATCAATTAGGTCATTTTCGTCCTCCCAAGGCTTATTCTTGTCCAATTAGGGATTTAACCAATCTTGTGCATTCAATAAGTTGAGTTGTGTCATTGGATTAACATTTAGGTCATTTTCGTTCTCCCTAGGCTTATTCTTGTCCAATTAGGGTTTTTAACCAATCTTGTGCAACCAATAAGTTCATTTGTGTCATTGGATTAACATTTAGGTCATTTTCGTCCTCCCTAGGTATATTCTTGTCCAATTAGGGTTTTTAACCAATCTTGTGCATCCAATAGGTGTGTTTGTGTCATTGGATAATCAATTTAGGTCATTTTCGTCCTCCCTAGGCATATTCTTGTCGAATTAGGGTTTTTAACCAATCTTGTGCATCAAATAGCTGTGTTTGTGGCAATGGATGATCAATTTGGTCATTTTCGTTCTCCCTAGGCTTATTCTTGTCCAATTAGGGTTTTTAACTAATCTTGTGCATCCAATTGGTGTGTTTGTGTCATTGGATGATCAATTAGGTCATTTTCGTCCTCCCTAGGCTTATTCTTGCCCAATTAGGGTTTTTAACCAATCTTGTGCATCCAATAAGTTGAGTTGTGTCATTGGATTAGCATTTAGGTCATTTTCGTCCTCCCTAGTCTTATTCTTGTCCAATTAGGGTTTTTAACCAATCTTGTGCATCCAATAAGTTCATTTGTGTCATTAGATTAACATTTAGGTCATTTTCGTCCTCCCTAGGCTTATTCTTGTCCAATTAGGGTTTTTAACCAACCTTGTGCATCCAATAAGTTTGTTTGTGTCATTGGATTAATATTTAGGTCATTTTCGTCCTCCCTATGCATATTCTTGTCCAATTAGGGTTTTTAATATTTAGGTCATTTTCGTCCTCCCTATGCATATTCTTGTCCAATTAGGGTTTTTAACCAATCTTGTGCATCCAATAGGTGTGTTTGTGTCATTGGATGATCAATTAGGTCATGTTCGTTCTCCCTAGGCTTATTCTTGTCCAATTAGGGTTTTTAACCAATCTTGTGCATCCAATAGGTGTGTTTGTGTCATTGGATGATCAATTAGGTCATTTTCGTCCTCCCTAGGCTTATTCTTGTCCAATTAGGGTTTTTAACCAATCTTGTGCATCCAATAGGTGTGTTTGTGTCAATGGATGATCAATTAGGTCATTTTCGTCCTCCCTAGGCATGTTCTTGTCCAATTAGGGTTTTTAACCAATCATGTGCATCCAATAGGTGTGTTTATCTCATTGGATGATCAATTAGGTCACTTTGATCCTCCCTAGGCTTATTCTTGTCCAATTAGGGTTTTTAACCAATCTTGTGCATCCAATAAGTTCATTTGTGTCATTGGTTTAACATTTAGGTCATTTTCGTCCTCCCTAGGCATATTCTTGTCCAATTAGGGTTTTTAACCAATCTTGTGCATCCAATAGGTGTGTTTGTGTCATTGGATGATCAATTAGGTCATTTTCGTCCTCCCTAGGCTTATTCTTGTCCAATTAGGGTTTTTAACCAATCTTGTGCATCCAATAAGTTCGTTCGTGTCATTGAATTAACATTTAAGTCATTTTCGTCCTCCCTAGGCAGATTCTTGTCCAATTAAGGTTTTTAACCAATCTTGTGCATCCAATAGGTGTGTTTGTGTCATTGGATGATCAATTAGGTCATTTTCTTCCTCCCAAGGCTTATTCTTGTCCAATTTGGGTTTTTAACCAATCTTGTGCATCCAATAAGTTCATTTGTGTAATTGGAATATCAATTAGCTCATTTTCATCCTCCCTAGGCATATTCATGTCCAATTAGGGTTTTTAACCAATCTTGTGCATCCAATAGGTGTGTTTGTGTCATTGGATGATCAATTAGGTCATTTTCGTCCTCCCTAGGCTTATTCTTGTCCAATTAGGGTTTTTAACCAATCTTGTGCATCCAATAGGTGTGTTTGTGTCATTAAATTATTATTTAGGTCATTTTCGTCCTCCCTAGACATATTCTTGTCCAATTAGGGTTTTTAACCAATCTTGTGCATCCAATAGGTGTGTTTGTGTCATTGGATGATCAATTAGGTCATTTTCGTCCTCCCTAGGCTTATTCTTCTCCAATTAGGGTTTTTAACCAATCTTATGCATCCAATAACTTTGTTTGTGTCATTGAATTAATATTTAGGTCATTTTCCTCCTCCCTAGGCATATTATTGTCCAATTAGGGTTTTTAACCAATCTTGTGCATCCAATAGGTGTGTTTGTGTCATTGGATGATCAATTAGGTCATTTTCGTCCTCCCTAGGCTTATTCTTGTCCAATTAGGGTTTTTAACCAATCTTGTGCATCCAATAAGTTAATTTGTGTCATTGGATGATCAATTAGGACATTTTCGTCCTCCCTAGGCATATTCTTGTCCAGTTAGGGTTTTTAACCAATCTTGTGCATCCAATAGGTGTGTTTGTGTCATTGGATGATCAATTTGGTCATTTTCGTCCTCCCTAGGCTTATTCTTGTCCAATTAGGGTTTTTAAGCAATCTTGATCATCCAATAAGTTCATTTGTGTCATTGGATTAACATTTAGGTCATTTTCGTCCTCCCTAGGCATATTCTTGTCCAATTAGGGTTTTTAACCAATCTTGTGCATCCAATAGGTATGTTTGTGTCATTGGATGATCAATTAGGTCATTTTCGTCCTCCCTAGGCTTATTCTTGTCCAATTAGGGTTTTTAACCAATCTTGTGCATCCAATAAGTTCATTTGTGTCATTGGATGATCAATTAGGTCATTTTCGTCCTCCCTAGGCATATTCTTGTCCAACTAGGGTTTTAAACCAATCTTGTGCATCTAATAGGTGTGTTTGTGTCATTGGATGATCAATTAGGTCATTTTCGTCCTCCCTAGGCTTATTCTCGTCCAATTAGGGTTTTTAACCAAAATTGTGCATCTAATAAGTTCATTTGTGTCATTGGATTAACATTTAGGTCATATTCGTCCTCCCTAGGCATATTCTTGTCCAATTAGGGTTTTTAACCAATCTTGTGCTTCCAATAGGTGTGTTTGTGTCATTGGATGATCAATTAGGTCATTTTCGTCCTCCCTAGGCTTATTCTTGTCCAATTAGGGTTTTTAACCAATCTTGTGCATCCAATAAGTTCATTTGTGTCATTGGATGATCAATTAGGTCATTTTCGTCCTCCATAGGCATATTCTTGTCCAACTAGGGTTTTAAACCAATGTTGTGCATCCAATAGGTGTGTTTGTTTCATTGGATGATCAATTAGGTCATTTTCGTCCTCCCTAGGCTTATTCTTCTCCAATTAGGGTTTTTAACCAATCTTGTGCATCCAATAGGAGTGTTTGTGTCATTGGATGATCAATTATGTCATTTTCATCCTCCCTAGGCATATTCTTGTCCACTTAGGGTTTTTAACCAATCTTGTGCATCCAATAGGTGTGTTTGTGTCATTGGATGATCAATTAGGTCATTTTCGTCCTCCCTAGGCTTATTCTTGTCCAATTAGGGTTTTTAACCAATCTTGTGCATCCAATAAGGTTGTTTGTGTCATTGAATTAATATTTAGGTCATTTTCGTCCTCCCTAGGCATATTCTTGTCCAATTAGGGTTTTTAACCAATCTTGTGCATCCAATAGGTGTGTTTGTGTCATTGGATGATCAATTAGGTCATTTTCGTCCTCCCTAGGCTTATTCTTGTCCAATTAGGGTTTTTAACCAATCTTGTGCATCCAATAGGTGTGTTTGTGTCATTGGATGATCAATTAGGTCATTTTCGTCCTCCCTAGGCTTATTCTTGTCCAATTAGGGTTTTTAACCAATCTTGTGCATCCAATAAGTTCATTTGTGTCATTGGATGATCAATTAGGTCATTTTCGTCCTCCCTAGGCTTATTCTTGTCCAATTAGGGTATTTAACCAATCTTGTGCATCCAATAACTTTGTTTGTGTCATTGAATTAATATTTAGGTCATTTTCGTCCTCCCTAGGCATATTCTTGTCCAATTAGGGTTTTTAACCAATCTTGTGCATCCAATAGGTGTGTTTGTGTCATTGGATGATCAATTAGGTCATTTACGTCCTCCCTAGGCTTATTCTTGTCCAATTAGGGTTTTCAACCATTCTTGTGCATCCAATAACTTTGTTTGTGTCATTGAATTAATATTTAGGTCATTTTCGTCCTCCCTAGGCATATTCTTGTCCAATTAGGGTTTTTAACCAATCTTGTGCATCCAATAGGTGTGTTTGTGTCATTGGATGATCAATTAGGTCATTTTCGTCCTCCCTAGGCTTATTCTTGTCCAATTAGGGTTTTTAACCAATCATGTGCATCCAATAAGTTCATTTGTGTAATTGGATTAACATTTAGGTCATTTTCGTCCTCCCTAGGCATATTCTTGTCCAATTAGGGTTTTTAACCAATCTTGTGCATCCAATAGGTGTGTTTGTGTCATTGGATGATCAATTAGGTCATTTTCGTCCTCCCTAGGCTTATTCTTGTCCAATTAGGGTTTTTAACCAATCTTGGGCATCCAACAAGTTCATTTGTGTCATTGGATGATTAATTTGGTCATTTTCGTCCTCCCTAGGCTTATTCTTGTCCAACTAGAGTTTTTAACCAATCTTGTGCCTCCAATAGGTGTGTTTGTGTCATTGGATGATCAATTAGGTCATTTTCGTCCTTCCTAGGCTTATTCTTGTCAAATTAGGGTTTTTAACCAAACTTGTGCATCCAATAAGTTGAGTTGTGTCATTGGATTAACATTTAGGTCATTTTCGTTCTCCCAAGGCTTATTCTTGTCCAATTAGGGTTTTTAACCAATCTTGTGCATCCAATAAGTTCATTTGTGTTATTGGATTAACATTTAGGTCATATTCGTCCTCCCTAGGCATATTCTTGTCCAATTAGGGTTTTTAACCAATCTTGTGCATCCAATAGCTGTGTTTGTGTCATTGGATGATCAATTAGGTCATTTTCGTCCTCCCTAGGCATATTCTTGTCCAATTAGGGTTTTTAACCAATCTTGTGCTTCCAATAGGCGTGTTTGTGTCATTGGATGATCAATTAGGTCATTTTCGTCCTCCCTAGGCATATTCTTGTCCAATTAGGGTTTTTAACCAATCTTGTGCATCCAATAGGTGTGTTTCTGTCATTGGACGATCAATTAGGTCATTTTCGTCCTCCCTACACTTATTCTTCCCAATTAGGGTTTTTAACCAATCTTGTGCATCCAATAGGTGTGTTTGTGTCATTGGATGATCAATTAGGTCATTTTCGTCCTCCCTAGGCTTATTCTGGTCCAATTAGGGTTTTTAACCAATCTTGTGCATCCAATAGCTGTGTTTGTGTCATTGGATGATCAATTAGGTCATTTTCGTCCTCCCTAGGCATATTCTTGTCCAATTAGGGTTTTTAACCAATCTTGTGCATCCAATAGGTGTGTTTGTGTCATTGGATGATCAATTAGGTCATTTTCGTCCTCCCTAGGCTTATTCTTGTCCAATTAGGGTTTTTAACCAATCTTGTGCATCCGATAAGTTTGTTTGTGTCATTGAATTAATATTTAGGTCATTTTCGTCCTCCCTAGGCATATTCTTGTCCAATTTGGGTTTTTAAGCAATCTTGGGCATCCAATAGGTGTGTTTGTGTCATTGGATGATCAATTAGGTCATTTTCGTCCTCCCTAGGCATATTCTTGTCCAATTAGGGTTTTTAACCAATCTTGTGCATCCAATAGGTGTGTTTGTGTCATTGGATGATCAATTAGGTCATTTTCGTCCTCCCTAGGCTTATTCTTGTCCAATTAGGGTTTTTAACCAATCTTGTGCATCCGATAAGTTTGTTTGTGTCATTGAATTAATATTGAGGACATTTTCGTCCTCCCTAGGCATATTCTTGTCCAATTAGGGTTTTTAACCAATCTTGTGCATCCAATAGGTGTGTTTGTGTCATTGGATGATCAATTAGGCCATTTACGTCCTCCCTAGGCATATTCTTGTCCAATTAAGGTTTTTAACCAATCTTGTGCATCCAATAGGTGTGTTTGTGTCATTGGATGATCAATTAGGTCATTTACGTCCTCCCTAGGCTTATTCTTGTCCAATTAGGGTTTTTAACCAATCTTGTGCATCCAATAACTTTGTTTGTGTCATTAAATTAATATTTAGGTCATTTTCGTCCTCCCTAGGCATATTCTTGTCCAATTAGGGGTTTTAACCAATCTTGTGCATCCAATAGGTTTGTTTGTGTCATTGGATGATCAATTAGGTCATTTTCGTCCTCCCTAGGCATATTCTTGTCCAATTAGGGTTTTTAACCAATCTTGTGCATCCAATAGGTGTGTTTGTGTCATTGGATGATCAATTAGGTCATTTTCGTCCTCCCTAGGCTTATTCTTGTCCAATTAGGGTTTTTAACCAATCTTGTGCATCCAATAGGTGTGTTTGTGTCATTGGATGATCAATTAGGTCATTTTCGTCCTCCCTAGGCTTATTCTTGTCCAATTAGGGTTTTTAACCAATCTTGTGCATCCAATAAGTTCATTTGTGTCATTGGATGATCAATTAGGTCATTTTCGTCCTTCCTAGGCATAATCTTGTCCAACTAGGGTTTTAAACAAATCTTGTGCATCCAATAGGTGTGTTTGTGTCATTGGATGATCAATTAGGTCATTTTCGTCCTCCCTAGGCTTATTCTTGTCCAATTAGGGTTTTTAACCAATCTTGTGCATCCAATAGGTGTGTTTGTGTCATTGGATGATCAATTAGGTCATTTTCGTCCTCCCTAGGCTTATTCTTGTCCAATTAGGGTTTTTAACCAATCTTGTGCATCCAATAAGTTCATTTGTGTCATTGGATGATCAATTAGGTCATTTTCGTCCTTACTAGGCATATTCTTGTCCAACTAGGGTTTTAAACCAATCTTGTGCATCCAATAGGTGTGTTTGTGTCATTGGATGATCAATTAGGTCATTTTCGTCCTCCCTAAGCTTATTCTTGTCCAATTAGGGTTTTTAACCAATCTTGTGCATCCAATAGGTGTGTTTGTGTCATTGGATGATCAATTAGGTCGTTTTCGTCGTCCCTAGGCTTATTCTTGTCCAATTAGGGTTTTTAACCAATCTTGTGCATCCAATAGGTGTGTTTGTGTCATTGGATGATCAATTAGGTTATTTTCGTCCTTCCTAGGCTTACTCTTGTCCAATTTGGGTTTTTAACCAATGTTGTGCATCCAATAAGTTCATTTGTGTCATTGGATTAACATTTAGGTCATTTTCGTCCTCCCTAGGCATATTCTTGTCCAATTAGGGTTTTTAACCAATCTTGTGCATCCAATAGGTGTGTTTGTGTCATTGGATGATCAATTAGGTCATTTTCGTCCTCCCTAGGCTTATTCTTGTCCAATTAGGGTTTTTAACCAATCTTGTGCATCCAATAACTTTGTTTGTGTCATTGAATTAATATTTAGGTCATTTTCGTCCTCCCTAGGCATATTCTTGTCCAATTAGGGTTTTTAACCTATCTTGAGCATCCACTAGGTGTGTTTGTGTCATTGGATGATCAATTAGGTCATTTTCGTCCTCCCTAGGCTTATTCTTGTCCAATTAGGGTTTTTAACCAATCTTGTGCATCCAATAACTTTGTTTGTGTCATTGAATTAATATTTAGGTCATTTTCGTCCTCCCTAGGCATATTCTTGTCCAACTAGGGTTTTTAACCAATCTTGTGCATCCAATAGGTGTGTTTGTGTCATTGGATGATCAATTAGGTCATTTTCGTCATCCCTAGGCTTATTCTTGTCCAATTAGGGTTTTGAACCAATCTTGTGCATCCAATAAGTTCATTTGTGTCATTGGATTAACATTTAGGTCATTTTCGTCCTCCCTAGGCATATTCTTGTCCAATTAGGGTTTTTAATCAATCTTCTGCTTCCAATAGGTGTGTTTGTGTCATTGGATGATAAATTAGGTCATTTTCGTCCTCCCTAGGCTTATTCTTGTCCAAGTAGGGTTTTTAACCAATCATGTGCATCCAATAACTTTGTTTGTGTCATCGAATTAATATTTAGGTCATTTTCGTTCTCCCTAGGCATATTCTTGTCCAATTAGGGTTTTTAACCAATCTTGTGCATCCAATAGGTGTGTTTGTGTCATTGGATGATCAATTAGGTCATTTTCGTCCTCCCTAGGCTTATTCTTGTCCAATTAGGGTTTTTAACCAATCTTGTGCCTCCAATAAGTTCATTTGTGTCATTGGATGATCAATTAGGTCATTTTCGTCCTCCCTAGGCATATTCTTGTCCAACTAGGGTTTTAAACCAATCTTGTGCATCTAATAGGTGTGTTTGTGTCATTGGATGATCAATTAGGTCATTTTCG
>JBBPBR010000095.1:121955-142502 GCA_037974775.1 Cicer pinnatifidum
GAACATTTAGGTCATTTTCGTCCTCCCTAGGCTTATTCTTGTCCAATTAGGGTTTTTAACTAATCATGTGCATCCAATAAGTTGATTTGTGTCATTGGATGAACATTTAGGTCATTTTCGTCCTTCCTAGGCTTATTCTTGTTCAATTAGGGTTTTTAACCAATCTTGTGCATCCAATAAGTTCATTTGTGTCATTGGATGAACATTTAGGTCATTTTCGTCTTCCCTAGGCTTATTCTTGTCCAATTAGGGTTTTTAACCAATCTTGTGCATCCAATAAGTTGATTTGTGTCATTGGATGAACATTTAGGTCATTTTCGTCCTGCCTAGGCTTATTCTTGTTCAATTAGGGTTTTTAACCAATCTTGTGCATCCAATAAGTTCATTTGGGTCATTGGATGAACATTTAAGTCATTTTCGTCTTCGCTAGGCTTATTCTTATCCAATTAGGGTTTTTAACCAATCTTGTGCATCCAATAGGTGTGTTTGTGTCATTGGATAAACATTTAGGTCATTTTCGTCCTCCCTAGTCTTATTCTTGTCCAATTAGGGTTTTTAGGTAATCTTGTGCATTCAATAGGTGTGTTTGTGTCATTCGACAAACATTTAGGTCATTTTCGTCCTCCCTAGCCTTAGTCTTGTCCGATTAGGGTTTTTAACCAATCTTGTGCATCCAATAAGTTCAGTTGTGTCATTGGATGAACAGTTAGGTCATTTTCGTCCTCCCAAGGCTTATTCTTGTCCATTTAGGGTTTTTAGCCAATCTTGCGAATCCAATAAGTTCATTTGTGTCATTGGAGGAACATTTAGGTCATTTTCGTCCTCCCTAGGCTTATTCTTGTCCCATTAGGGTTTTTAACTAATCATGTGCATCCAATAAGTTGATTTGTGTCATTGTATGAACATTTAGGTCATTTTCGTCCTCCCTAGGCTTATTCTTGTCCATTTAGGGTTTTTAACCAATCTTGTGCATCCAATAAGTTCATTTGTGTCGATGGATGAACATTTAGGTCATTTTCGTCCTCCCTAGGCTTATTCTGGTCCAATTAGGGTTTTTCGCCAATCTTGTGCCTCCAATAAGTTCATTTGTGTTATTGGAGGAACATTTAGGTCATTTTCGTCCTCCCTAGTCTTATTCTTGTCCAATTAGGGTTTTTATGCAATCTTGTGCATCCAATAGGTGTGTTTGTGTCATTGGACGAACATTTAGGTCATTTTCGTCCTCCCTAGGCTTATTCTTGTCCAATTAGGGTTTTTAACCAATCTTGTGCATCCAATAGGTGTGTTTGTGTCATTGGAGGAACATTTAGGTCATTTTCGTCCTCCCTAGTCTTATTCTTGTCCAATTAGGGTTTTTATGCAATCTTCTGCATCCAATAGGTGTGTTTGTGTCATTGGACGAACATTTAGGTCATTTTCGTCCTCCCAAGGCTTATTCTTGTCCATTTAGGGTTTTTAGCCAATCTTGTGCATCCAATAAGTTCATTTGTGTCATTGGAGGAACATTTAGGTCATTTTCGTTCTCCCTAGGCTTATTCTTTTCCAATTAGGGTTTTTAACTAATCATGTGCATCCAATAAGTTGATTTGTGTCATTGGATGAACATTTAGGTCATTTTCGTCCTTCCTAGGCTTATTCTTGTTCAATTAGGGTTTTTAACCAATCTTGTGCATCCAATAGGTGTGTTTGTGTCATTGGATAAACATTTAGGTCATTTTCGTCCTCCCTAGTCTTATTCTTGTCCAATTAGGGTTTTTAGGTAATCTTGTGCAATCAATAGGTGTGTTTGTGTCATTGGACGAACATTTAGATCATTTTCGTCCTCCCTAGGCTTATTCTTTTCCAATTAGGGTTTTTAACCAATCTTGTGCATCCAATAAGTTCAGTTGTGTCATTGGATGAACAGTTAGGTCATTTTCGTCCTCCCAAGGCTTATTCTTGTCCATTTAGGGTTTTTAGCCAATCTTGTGCATCCAATAAGTTCATTTGTGTCATTGGAGGAACATTTAGGTCATTTTCGTCCTCCCTAGGCTTATTCTTGTCCCATTAGGGTTTTTAACTAATCATGTGCATCCAATAAGTTGATTTGTGTCATTGGATGAACATTTAGGTCATTTTCGTCCTCACTAGGCTTATTCTTGTTCAATTAGGGTTTTTAACCAATCTTGTGCATCCAATAAGTTCATTTGTGTCATTGGATGAACATTTAGGTCATTTTCATCCTCCCTAGGCTTATTTTTGTCCAATTAGGGTTTTTAGCCAATCTTGTGCATCCAATAAGTTCATTTGTGTCATTGGAGGAACATTTAGGTCATTTTCGTCCTCCCTAGTCCTATTCTTGTCCAATTAGGGTTTTTATGCAATCTTGTGCATCCAATAGGTGTGTTTGTTTCATTGGACGAACATTTAGGTCATTTTCGTCCTCCCTAGCCTTATTTTGTCCAATTAGGGTTTTTAACCAATCTTGTGCATCAAATAGGTGTGTTTGTGTCATTGGAGGAACATTTAGGTCATTTTCGTCCTCCCTAGTCTTATTCTTGTCCAATTAGGGTTTTTATGCAATCTTGTGCCTCCAATAGGTGTGTTTGTGTCATTGGACGAACAATTAGGTCGTTTTCGTCGTCCCTAGGCTTATTCTTGTCCAATTAGGGTTTTTAACCAACCTCGTGCATCCAATAAGTTCATTTGTGTCATTGGATGAACATTTATGTCATTTTCGTCCTCCCTTGGCTTATTCTTGTCCAATTAGGGTTTTTAGCCAATTTTGTGCATCCAATAAATTCATTTGTGTCATTGGACGAACATTTAGGTCATTTTCGTCCTCCCTAGGCTTATTATTGTTCAATTAGGGTTTTTAACGAAACTTGTGCATCCAATAAGTTCATTTGTGTCATTGGATGAACATTTAGGTCATTTTCGTCCTCCCTAGGCTTATTCTTGTCCAATTAGGGTTTTTAGTCAATCTTGTGCATCCAATAAGTTCATTTGTGTCATTGGAGGAACATTTAGGTCATTTTCGTCCTCCCTAGTCTTATTCTTGTCCAATTAGGGTTTTTATGCAATCTTGTGCATCCAATAGGTGTGTTTGTGTCATTGGACGAACATTTAAGTCATTTTCGCCCTCCCTAGGTTTATTCTTGTCCAATTAGGGTTTTTAACCAATCGTGTGCATCCAATAAGTTGATTTGTGTCATTGGATGAACATTTAGGTCATTTTCGTCCTCCCTAGGCTTATTCTTGTCCAATTAGGGTTTTTAACTAATCATGTGCATCCAATAAGTTGATTTGTGTCATTGGATGAACATTTAGGTCATTTTCGTCCTTCCTAGGCTTATTCTTGTTCAATTAGGGTTTTTAACCAATCTTGTGCATCCAATAAGTTCATTTGTGTCATTGGATGAACATTTAGGTCATTTTCGTCTTCCCTAGGCTTATTCTTGTCCAATTAGGGTTTTTAACCAATCTTGTGCATCCAATAGGTGTGTTTGTGTCATTGGATAAACATTTAGGTCATTTTCGTCCTCCCTAGTCTTATTCTTGTCCAATTAGGGTTTTTAGGTAATCTTGTGCAATCAATAGGTGTGTTTGTGTCATTGGACGAACATTTAGATCATTTTCGTCCTCCCAAGGCTTATTCTTGTCCATTTAGGGTTTTTAGCCAATCTTGTGCATCCAATAAGTTCATTTGTGTCATTGGAGGAACATTTAGGTCATTTTCGTCCTCCCTAGGCTTATTCTTGTCCCATTAGGGTTTTTAACTAATCATGTGCATCCAATAAGTTGATTTGTGTCATTGGATGAACAATTAGGTCATTTTCGTCCTCCCTAGGCTTATTCTTGTTCAATTAGGGTTTTTAACCAATCTTGTGCATCCAATAAGTTCATTTGTGTCATTGGATGAACATTTAGGTCATTTTCATCCTCCCTACGCTTATTTTTGTCCAATTAGGGTTTTTAGCCAATCTTGTGCATCCAATAAGTTCATTTGTGTCATTGGAGGAACATTTAGGTCATTTTCGTCCTCCCTAGTCCTATTCTTGTCCAATTAGGGTTTTTATGCAATCTTGTGCATCCAATAGGTGTGTTTGTGTCATTGGACGAACATTTAGGTCATTTTCGTCCTCCCTAGGCTTATTCTTGTCCAATTAGGGTTTTTAACCAATCTTGTGCATCCAATAGGTGTGTTTGTGTCATTGGACGAACATTTAGGTCATTTTCGTCCTCCCTAGTCTTATTCTTGTCCAATTAGGGTTTTTATGTAATCTTATGCATCCGATAGGTGTGTTTGTGTCATTGGACGAACATTTAGGTCATTTTCGCCCTCCCTAGGCTTATTCTTGTCCAATTAGGGTTTTTAACCAATCTTGTGCATCCAATAAGTTCATTTGTGTCATTGGATGAACATTTAGGTCATTTTCGTCCTCCCTAGGCTTATTCTTGTCCAATTAGGGTTTTTAACCAATCTTATGCATCCAATAAGTTCATTTGTGTCATTGGACGAACATTTAGGTCATTTTCGTCTTCCCTAAGCTTATTCTTGTCCAATTAGGGTTTTTAACCAATCTTGTGCATCCAACAGGTGTGTTTGTGTCGTTGGATAAACATTTAGGTCATTTTCGTCCTCCCTAGTCTTATTCTTGTCCAATTAGGGTTTTTATGCAATCTTGTGCATCCAATAGGTGTGTTTGTGTCATTGGACGAACATTTAGGTCATTTTCGTCCTCCCTAGGCTTATTCTTGTCCAATAAGGGTTTTTAACCAATCTTGTGCATCCAATAAGTTCATTTGTGTCATTGGATGAACATTTTGGTCATTTTCGTCCTCCCTAGTCTTATTCTTGTCCAATTAGGGTTTTTATGCAATCTTGTGCATCCAATAGGTGTATTTGTGTCATTGGAGGAACATTTAGGTCATTTTCGTCCTCCCTAGTCTTATTCTTGTCCAATTAGGGTTTTTATGCAATCTTGTGCATCCAATAGGTGTGTTTGTGTCATTGGACGAACATTTAGGTCATTTTCGTCTTCCCTAGGGTTATTCTTGTCCAATTAGGGTTTTAAACCAATCTTGTGCATCCAACAAGTTCATTTGTGTCATTGGATGAACATTTAGGTCATTTTCGTCCTCTCTAGTCTTATTCTTGTCCAATTAGGGTTTTAAGCAATCTTGTGCATCCAATAAGTTCATTTGTGTCATTGGATGAACATTTAGGTCATTTTCGTCCTCCCTAGTCTTATTCTTGTCCAATTAGGGTTTTAAGCAATCTTGTGCATCCAATATGTGGGTTTGTGTCATTGGATGAACGTTTAGGTCATTTTCGTCCTCCCTATGCTTATTCTTGTCCAATTAGGGTTTTTAACCAATCTTGGGCATCCAATAAGTTCATTTGTGTCATTGGATGAACATTTAGGTCATTTTCGTCCTCCCTAGTCTTATTCTTGTCCAATTAGGGTTTTTATGCAATCTTGTGCATCCAATAGGTGTGTTTGTGTCATTGGACGAACATTTAGGTCATTTTCGTCCTCCCTAGGCTTATTCTTGTCCAATTAGGGTTTTTAACCAATCTTGTGCATCCAATAAGTTCATTTGTGTCATTGGACGAACATTTAGGTCATTTTCGTCATCCCTAGTCTTATTCTTGTCCAATTAGGGTTTTAAGCAATCTTGTGCATCCAATATGTGTGTTTGTGTCATTGGATGAACATTTTGTTAGACATATGTTCGTTTTTGATGTTATTGACAAGCATCCAATTTGAAATACATCTAACATTGTCAACTGAGAAAAATTTCAGGAACAACAAATTCAATCCTACATACTCGAGACAATTGCTTGGAACTCAAGGAATCAACAAAATCTTGAAGATCCATGAGCACATCGATTAGTACAATCGATTCTATAACAGGGTTGAATAAGTTTACAAAGTTTGGTGTTACCCAATCGACTAGCACAATCGATTTGTACATCCTTAAAGAAAACAAACGGGCTATCAATCGATTCTCCAAATCGATTGGTACACATATTGGAAAATAAATTGTGCAAGTCAGAGAGCCAGTTTGCCACAAATCGATTAGGCACATCGATTGAGTGAATCACCAAGACTAAACTGATTGTTTAAATCGATTGGACAAATCGATTGACTTGCTTACTGAATTTAAAATGTGCAAGTCAGTAGCACGTTTTGCAGGCAATCGATTTGGCAAATCGATTGAAATAATCACTTCTTTAATTGTGTTTTTGTCTACACCGATTGAAACAATCGATTGGTAATGTCCCAGAGCCAAACCTGTTTACTAAATCGATTAGGCCAATCGATTCACTAAAACAAGTATCAAAATAACTCAGGCCTGGAACATACACAATCGATTACTACAATCTGTTTATAAACATCTGTGTAATAAAAGTTGGTATCAATCGACTTGGTAAATCGATTGAATAACCCAACTGATGAAAAGTACTTCAGACTTAAGATCCACAATCGATTGGCACAATCGATTGACATAAAAGTTTTATAAACAGAGATGACTGAATGGTTAAATCGATTAAGCACATCGATGGTTTTGATCTCGTTGTTTGAACAAAACACATCAAGTCGATTCTGCAAATCGATTTAATCATATACTGTCATCAAAGTTTGAAGAACTACTTAAAATAATCGATTGAGCAAATCGATTAGTATGTACAGTTTCAAGATTCAAGAAAAACAAGACTCGCGAAATCGATTGAGGAAATCGATTAACCAGCATTATGACTTTAATGAATCGATTGGATAAATCGATGCATATGTTGTTTTTCCTGAAACTATATAAACTGTTTTTCAGTATCTTCTCAAAATACACAACAACATACACATAACTTTCTGATATCTTTGTTTCTCACTGTGAAATAACTTTGAACATTACTTTTTCAGTTATGAAGATTCATCTTTCATGATCCACAAGAACTGAGAAAGATTGCTGGAGAAACAACTTTAGAGAAGAAAACTGTTGAAGAAATTTCTGTGTAATTTCTGATTAGATACATCTGTAAACAAATTCTTAAAACAAATAACATTGAGAAATCCAGTCTTAACTGGTAGTTATCTTCTGTGATTGAGAGGTCTCATCAAGAAGAAACTTGACTGTAATCTTGGAAGAGTTTATGGGAGATAAACTCTGGGATTCATGGAGATAAGAATAGAATAGAAAGAATCGTTTTAGATTGATAGGCGAGGAGCTAGAACATCTGTAAACGGATTCTGAGATATTCTATTGGAAAGGCCAAGATTGGATTTGATCTTGGGACTGGATGTAGGTCGTTCAACAACGGCTGAACCAGTATAAATCACTGCGTACAATCTTTCTTACCCTTATCTCTTTTTAATTTCTGCAGTGTGTATTTGTCTGATATTGATTGAATGCTTGAATATCTTTCTGCATACTTTGATACTACATGAAAGACTGTTTCCAGCATGATTGTAAGTGAATCAATATCTTGAACAATAAACGTAACTGGTGCATCTCTCAATATATTCTTTGATCCATATACTTTGTGCATTCATTTGTATTGTAGTTTTGGGACCTTATTCTGATGCTGTGTTTAATAAATGTACGATTTGTTAAACTGCTGCGCATATCTCTAAAAATAGGTAATCTTCCGCATAATTTTCATTTAACAGAGGTTACTGGTACCAACATCATTGGATGATCAATTAGGTCATTTTCGTCCTCCCTAGGCATATTCTTGTCCAATTAGGGTTTTTAACCAATCTTGTGCATCCAATAAGTGTGTTTGTGCCATTGGATGATCAATTAGGTCATTTTAGTCCTCCCTAGGCTTATTCTTATCCAATTAGGGTTTTTAACCAATCTTGTGCTTCCAATAAGTTGAGTTGTGTCATTGGATTAACATTTAGGTCATTTTCGTCCTCCCTAGGCTTATTCTTGTCCAATTAGGGTTTTTAACCGATCTTGTGCATCCAATACGTTCATTTGTGTCATTGGATGAACATTTAGGTCATTTTCGTCCTCCTTAGGCATATTCTTGTCCAATTAGAGTTTTAGACCAATCTGGTGCATCCAATAGGTGTGTTTGTGTCATTGGATGATCAATTAGGTTGTTTTCGTCCTCCCTAGGCTTATTCTTGTCCAATTAGGGTTTTTAACTAATCTTGTGCATCCAATAGGTGTGTTTGTGTCATTGGATGATCAATTAGGTCATTTTCGTCCTCCCTAGGCATATTCTTGTCCAATTAGGGTTTTTAACCAATCTTGTGCATCCAATAGGTGTGTTTGTGTCATTGGATGATCAATTAGGTTATTTTCGTCCTCCCTAGGCTTATTCTTGTCCAATTAGGGTTTTTAACTAATCTTGTCCATCCAATAGGTGTGTTTGTGTCATTGGATGATCAATTAAGTCATTTTCGTCCTCCCTAGGCTTATTCTTGTCCAATTAGGGTTTTTAACCAATCTTGTGCATCCAATAGGTGTGTTTGTGTCATTGGATGAACAATTAGGTCATTTTCGTCCTCCCTAGGCTTATTCTTGTCCAATTAGGGTTTTTAACCAATCTTGTGCATCCAATAACTTTGTTTGTGTCATTGAATTAATATTTAGGTCATTTTTGTCCTCCTTAGGCTTATTGTTGTCCAATTAGGGTTTTTAACCAATCTTGTGCATCAAATAGGTGTGTTTGTGTCATTGGATGATCAATTAGGTCATTTTCGTCCTCCCTAGGCATATTCTTGTCCAATTATGGTTTTTGACCAATCTAGTACATCCAATAGGTGTGTTTGTGTCATTGGATTATCAATTAGGTCATTTTCGTCCTCCCTAGGCATATTCTTGTCCAATTAGGGTTTTTAACCAATCTTGTGCATCCAATAGGTGTGTTTGTGGCAATGGATGATCAATTAGGTCATTTTCGTCCTCCCTAGGCTTATTCTTGTCCAATTAGGGTTTTTAACCAATCTTGTGCATCCAATAGGTGTGTTTGTGTCATTGGATGATCAATTAGGTCATTTTCGTCCTCCCTAGGCTTATTCTTGTCCAATTAGGGTTTTTAACCAATCTTGTGCATCCAATACGTTCATTTGTGTCATTGGATTAAAATTTAGGTCATTTTCGTCCTCCCTAGGCATATTCTTGTCCAATTAGAGTTTTAGACCAATCTTGTGCATCCAATAGGTGTGTTTGTGTCATTGGATGATCAATTAGGTTATTTTCGTCCTCCCTAGGCTTATTCTTGTCCAATTAGGGTTTTTAACTACTCTTGTGCATCCAATAAGTTCATTTGTGTCATTGGATGATCAATTAGGTCATTTTCGTCATCCCTAGGCTTATTCTTGTGCAATTAGGGTTTTTAACCAATCTTGTGCATCCAATAGGTGTGTTTGTGTCATTGTATGATCAATTAGGTCATTTTCGTCCTCCTTAGGCTTATTCTTGTCCAATTAGAGTTTTTAACCAATCTTGTGCATCCAATAAGTTGAGTTGTGTCATTGGATTAACATTTAGGTCATTTTCGTCCTCCCTAGGCTTATTCTTGTCCAATTAGGGTTTTTAACCAATCTTGTGCATCCAATAGGTGTGTTTGTGTCATTGGATGATCAATTAGGTCATTTTCGTCCTCCCTAGGCTTATTCTTGTCCAATTAGGGTTTTTAACCAATCTTGTGCATCCAATAGGTGTGTTTGTGTCATTGGATGATCAATTAGGTCCTTTTCGTCCTCCCTAGGCATATTCTTGTCCAATTAGGGTTTTTAACCAATCTTGTGTATCCAATAAGTTGAGTTGGTCATTGGATTAACATTTAGGTCATTTTCGTCCTCCCTAGGCTTATTCTTGTCCAATTAGGGTTTTTAACCAATCTTGTGCATCCAATAAGTTCATTTGTGTCATTGGATTAACATTTAGGTCATTTTCATCCTGCCTAGGCATATTCTTGTCCAATTAGGGTTTTTAACCAATCTTGTGCATCCAATAGGTGTGTTTGTGTCATTGGATGATCAATTAGGTTATTTTCGTCCTCCCTAGGCTTATTCTTGTCCAATTAGGGTTTCTAACCAATCTTGTGCATCCAATAAGTTGAGTTGTGTCATTGGATTAACATTTAGGTCATTTTCGTCCTCCCTAGGCATATTCTTGTCCAATTAGAGTTTTAGACCAATCTTGTGCATCCAATAGGTGTGTTTGTGTCATTGGATGATCAATTAGGTCATCTTCGTCCTCCCTAGGCTTATTCTTGTCCAATTAGGGTTTTTAACCAATCTTGTTCATCCATTAGGTTTGTTTGTGTCATTGGATGATCAATTAGGTCATTTTCGTCCTCCCTAGGCATATTCTTGTCCAATTAGGGTTTTTAACCAATCTTGTGCATCCAATAGGTGTGTTTGTGTCATTGGATGATCAATTAGGTCATTTTCGTCCTCCCTAGGCTTATTCTTGTCCAATTAGGGTTTTTAACCAATCTTGTGCATCCAATAGGTGTGTTTGTGTCATTGGATGATCAATTAGGTCATCTTCGTCCTCCCTAGGCTTATCCTTGCCCAATTAGGGTTTTTAACCAATCTTGTGCATCCAATAAGTTGAGTTGTGTCATTGGATTAACATTTAGGTAATTTTCGTCCTCCCTAGGCTTATTCTTGTCCAATTAGGGTTTTTAACCAATCTTGTGCATCCAATAAGTTCATTTGTGTCATTGGATTAACATTTAGGTCATTTTCGTCCTCCCTAGGCATATTCTTGTCCAATTAGGGTTTTTAACCAATCTTGTGCATCCAATAGGTGTGTTTGTGTCATTGGAAGATCAATTAGGTCATTTTCGTCCTCCCTAGGCTTATTCTTGTCCAATTAGGGTTTTTAACCAATCTTGTGTATCCAATATGTTCATTTGTGTCATTGGATGATCAATTAGGTCATTTTTCGTCCTCCCTAGGCTTATTCTTGTCCAATTAGGGTTTTTAACCAATCTTGTGCATCCAATAAGTTCATTTGTGTCATTGGATTAACATTTAGGTCATTTTCGTCCTCCCTAGGCATATTCTTGTCCAATTAGGGTTTTTAACCAATCTTGTGCGTCCATTAGGTGTGTTTGTGGCAATGGATGATCAATTAGGTCATTTTCGTCCTCCCTAGGCTTATTCTTGTCCAATTAGGGTTTTTAACCAATCTTGTGCATCCAATAGGTGTGTTTGTGTCATTGGATGATCAATTAGGTCATTTTCGTCCTCCCTAGGCTTATTCTTGTCCAATTAGGGTTTTTAACCAATCTTGTGCATCGATTAGGTGTGTTTGTGTCATTCGATGATCAATTAGGTTATTTTCGTCCTCCCTAGGCTTATTCTTGTCCAATTAGGGTTTTTAACCAATCTTGTGCATCCAATAGGTGTGTTTGTGTCATTGGATGATCAATTAGGTCATTTTCGTCCTCCCTAGGGATATTCTTGTCCAATTAGGGTTTTTAACCAATCTTGTGCATCCAATAACTTTGTTTGTGTCATTGAATTAATATTTAGGTCATTTTCGTCCTCCCTAGGCATATTCTTGTCCAATTAGGGTTTTTAACCAATCTTGTGCATCCAATAGGTGTGTCTGTGTCATTGCATGATCAATTAGGTCATTTTCGTCCTCCCTAGGCTTATTCTTGTCCAATTAGGGTTTTTAACCAATCTTGTGCATCCAATAAGTTCATTTGTGTCATTGGATTAACATTTAGGTCATTTTCGTCCTCCCTAAGCATATTCTTGTCCAATTAGGGTTTTTAACCAATCTTGTGCATCCAATAGGTGTGTATGTGTCATTGGATGATCAATTAGGTTATTTTCGTCCTCCCTAGGCTTATTCTTGTCCAATTAGGGTTTTTAACCAATCTTGTGCATCCAATAGGTGCTTAACCAATCTTGTGCATCCAATAGGTGTGTTTGTGGCAATAGATGATCAATTAGGTCATTTTCGTCCTCCCTAGGCTTATTTTTGTCCAATTAGGATTTTTAATTAATCTTGTGCTTCCAATAGGTGGTATTGTTTCATTGGATGATCAATTAGGTCATTTTCTTCCTCCCTAGGCTTATTCTTGTCCAATTAGGGTTTTTAACCAATCTTGTGCATCCAATAGGTGTGTTTGTGTCATTGGATGATCAATTAGGTCATTTTCATCCTCCCTAGGCTTATTCTTGTCCAATTAGGGTTTTTAACCAATCTTGTGCATCCAATAGGTGTGTTTGTGTCATTGGATGATCAATTAGGTCATTTTCGTCATCCATAGGCTTATTCTTGTCCAATTAGGGTTTTTAACCAATCTTGTGCATCCAATAACTTTGTTTGTGTCATTGAATTAATATGTAGGTCATTTTCGTCCTCCGTAGGCATATTCTTGTCCAATTAGGGTTTTTAACCAATCTTGTGCATCCAATAGGTGTGTTTGTGTCATTGGATGATCAATTAGGTCTTTTTCGTCCTCCCTAGGCTTATTCTTATCCAATTAGGGTTTTTAACCAATCTTGTGCATCCAATAAGTTCATTTGTGTCATTGGATTAACATTTAGGTCTTTTTCGTCCTCCCTAAGCATATTCTTGTCCAATTTGGGTTTTTAACCAATCTTGTGCTTCCAATAGGTGTGTTTGTGTCATTGGATGATCAATTAGGTCATTTTCGTCCTCCCTAGGCTTATTCTTGTCCAATTAGGGTTTTTAACCAATCTTGTGCATCCAATAACTTTGTTTGTGTCATTGAATTAATATTTAGGTCATTTTCGTCCTCCCTAGGCATATTCTTGTCCAATTAGGGTTTTTAACCAATCTTGTGCATCCAATAGGTGTGTTTGTGTCATTGGATGATCAATTAGGTCATTTTCGCCCTCCGTAGGCTTATTCTTGTCCAATTAGGGTTTTTAACTAATCTTGTGCATCCAATAAGTTCATTTGTGTCATTGGATTAACATTTAGGTCATTCTCGTCCTCCCTAGGCATATTCTTGTCCAATTAGGGTTTTTAACCAATCTTGTGCTTCCAATAGGTGTGTTTGTGTCATTGGATGATCAATTAGGTCATTTTCGTCCTCCCTAGGCTTATTCTTGTCCAATTAGGGTTTTTAACCAATCTTGTGCATCCAACAAGTTTGTTTATGTCATTGAATTAATATTTAGGTCATTTTCGTCCTCCCTAGGCATATTCTTGTCCAATTAGGGTTTTTGACCAATCTTGTGCATCCAATAGGTTTGTTTTTGTCATTGGATGATCAATTAGGTCATTTTCGTCCTACCTAGGCATATTCTTGTCCAATAAGGGTTTTTAACCAATCTTGTGCATCCAATAGGTGTGTTTGTGGCAATGGATGATCAATTAGGTCATTTTCGTCCTCCCTAGGCTTATTCTTGTCCAATTAGTGTTTTTAACCAATCTTGTGCATCTAATAGGTGTGTTTGTGTCATTGGATGATCAATTAGGTCATTTTCGTCCTCCCTAGGCTTATTCTTGCCCAATTAGGGTTTTTAACCAATCTTGTGCATCCAATAAGTTGAGTTGTGTCATTGGATTAGCATTTAGGTCATTTTCGTCCTCTCTAGGCTTATTCTTGTCCAATTAGGGTTTTTAACCAATCTTGTGCATCCAATAAGTTCATTTGTGTCATTGGATTAACATTTAGGTCATTTTCGTCCTCCCTAGGCATATTCTTGTCCTATTAGGGTTTTTAACCAATCTTGTGCATCCAATAGGTGTGTTTGTGTCATTGGATGATCAATTAGGTTATTTTCGTCCTCCCTAGGCTAATTCTTGTCCAGTTAGGGTTTTTAACCAATCTTGCGCATCCAATAAGTTGAGTTGTGTCATTGGATTAACATTTAGGTCATTTTCGTTCTCCCTAGGCTTATTCTTGTCCAATTAGGGTTTTTAACCAATCTTGTGCATCCAATAAGTTCATTTGTGTTATTGGATTAACATCTAGGTCATATTCGTCCTCCCTAGGCATATTCTTGTCCCATTAGGGTTTTAAACCAATCTTTTGCATCTAATAGGTGTGTTTGTGTCATTGGATGATCAATTAGGTCATTTTCGTCCTCCCTAGGCTTATTCTTGTCCAATTAGGGTTTTTAACCAATCTTGTGCATCCAATAAGTTCATTTGTGTCAATGGATGATCAATTAGGTCATTTTCGTCCTCCCTAGGCATATTCTTGTCCAACTAGGGTTTTAAACCAATCTTGTGCATCTAATAGGTGTGGTTGTGTCATTGGATGATCAATTAGGTCATTTTCGTCCTCCCTAGGCTTATTCTTGTCCAATTAGGGTTTTTAACCAATCTTGTGCATCCAATAGGTGTGTTTGTGTCATTGGATGATCAATTAGGTCATTTTCGTCCTCCCTAGGCTTATTCTTGTCCAATTAGGGTTTTTAACCAATCTTGTGCATCCAATAACTTTGTTTGTGTCGTTGAATTAATATTTAGGTCATTTTCGTCCTCATTAGGCATATTCTTGTCCAATTAGGGTTTTTAACCAATCTTGTGCATCCAATAGGTGTGTTTGTGTCATTGGATGATCAATTAGGTCATTTTCGTCCTCCCTAGGCTTATTCTTGTCCAATTAGGGTTTTTAACCAATCTTGTGCATCCAATAACTTTGTTTGTGTCATTGAATTAATATTTAGGTCATTTTCGTCCTCCCTAGGCATATTCTTGTCCAATTAGGGTTTTTAACCAATCTTGTGCATCCAATAGGTGTGTTTGTGTCATTGGATGATCAATTAGGTCATTTTCGTTCCCCCTAGGCTTATTCTTGTCCAATTAGGGTTTTTCACCAATCTTGTGCATCCAATAACTTTGTTTGTGTCATTGAATTAATATTTAGGTCATTTTCGTCCTCCCTAGGCATATTCTTGTCCAATTAGGGTTTTTAACCAATCTTGTGCATCCAATAGGTGTGTTTGTGTCATTGGATGATCAATTAGGTCATTTTCGTCCTCCCTAGGCTTATTCTTGTCCAATTAGGGTTTTTAACCAATCTTGTGCATCCAATAACTTTGTTTGTGTCATTGAATTAATATTTAGGTCATTTTCGTCCTCCCTAGGCATATTCTTGTCCAATTAGGGTTTTTAACCAATCTTGTGCATCCAATAGGTGTGTTTGTGTCATTGGATGATCAATTAGGTCATTTTCGTCCTCCCTAGGCTTATTCTTGTCCAATTAGGGTTTTTAACCAATCTTGTTCATCCAATAGGTGTGTTTGTGTCAATGGATGATCAATTAGGTCGTTTTCGTCGTCCCTAGGCTTATTCATGTCCAATTAGGGTTTTTAACCAATCTTGTGCATCCAATAGGTGTGTTTGTGTCATTGGATGATCAATTAGGTCATTTTCGTCCTACCTAGACTTATTCTTGTCAAATTAGGGTTTTTAATCAATCTTGTGCATCCAATAACTTTGTTTGTGTCATTGAATTAATATTTAGGTCATTTTCGTCCTCCCTAGGCATATTCTTGTCCAATTAGGGTTTTTAACCAATCTTGTGCATCCAATAGGTGTGTTTGTGTCATTGGATGATCAATTAGGTCATTTTCGTCCTCCCTAGGCTTATTCTTGTCCAATTAGGGTTTTTAACCAATCTTGTGCATCCAATAACTTTGTTTGTGTCATTGAATTAATATTTAGGTCATTTCGTCGTCCCTAGGCATATTCTTGTCCAATTAGGGTTTTTTACCAATCTTGTGCATCCAATAGGCGTGTTTGTGTCATTGGATGATCAATTAGGTCATTTTCGTCATCCCAAGGCTTATTCTTGTCCAATTAGGGTTATTAACCAATCTTGTGCATCCAATAACTTTGTTTGTGTCATTGAATTAATATTTAGGTCATTTTCGTCCTCCTTAGGCATATTCTTGTCCAATTAGGGTTTTTAACCAATCTTGTGCATCCAATAGGTGTGTTTGTGTCATTGGATGATCAATTAGGTCATTTTCGTCCTCCCTAGGCTTATTCTTGTCCAATTAGGGTTTTTAACCAATCTTGTGCATCCAATAACTTTGTTTGTGTCATTGAATTAATATTTGGGTCATTTTCGTCCTCCCTAGGCATATTCTTGTCCAATTAGGGTTTTTAACCAATCTTGTGCATCCAATAGGTGTGTTTGTGTCATTGGATGATCAATTAGGTCATTTTCGTCCTCCCTAGGCTTATTCTTGTCCAATTAGGGTTTTTAACCAATCTTGTGCATCCAATAGGTGTGTTTGTGTCATTGGATGATCAATTAGGTCATTTTCGTCCTCCCTAGGCTTATTCTTGTCCAATTAGGGTTTTTAACCAATCTTTTGCATCCAATAGGTGTGTTTGTGTCATTGGATGACCAATTAGGTCATTTTCGTCCTCCCAAGGCATATTCTTGTCCAATTAGGGTTTTTAACCAATCTTGTGCATCCCATAGGTGTGTTTGTGGCAATGGATGATCAATTAGGTCATTTTCGTCCTCCCTAGGCTTATTCTTGTCCAATTAGGGTTTTTAACCAATCTTGTGCATCCAATAGGTGTGTTTGTGTCATTGGATGATCAATTAGGTCATTTTCGTCCTCCCTAGGCTTATTCTTGTCCAATTAGGGTTTTTAACCAATCTTGTGTATTCAATAACTTTGTTTGTGTCATTGAATTAATATTTAGGTCATTTTCGTCCTCCCTAGGCATATTCTTGTCCAATTAGGGTTTTTAACCAATCTTGTGCATCCAATAGGTGTGTTTGTGTCATTGGATGATCAATTAGGTCATTTTCGTCCTCCCTAGGCTTATTCTTGTCCAATTAGGGTTTTTAACCAATGTTGTACATCTAATAAGTTCATTTGTGTCATTGGATTAACATTTAGGTCATTTTTGTCCTCCCTAGGCATATTCTTGTCCAATTAGGGTTTTTAACCAATCTTGCGCATCCAATAGGTGTGTTTGTGTCATTGGATGATCAATTAGGTTATTTTCGTCCTCCCTAGGCTTATTCTTGTCCAATTAGGGTTTTTAACCAATCTTGTGCATCCAATAAGTTGAGTTGTGTCATTGGATTAACATTTAGGTCATTTTCGTTCTCCCTAGGCTTATTCTTGTCCAATTAGGGTTTTTAACCAATCTTGTGCATCCAATAAGTTCATTTGTGTTATTGGATTAACATTTAGGTCATATTCGTCTTCCCTAGGCTTATTCTTGTCCAATTAGTGTTTTTAACCAATCTTGTGCATCCAATAGGAGTTTTTGTGTCATTGGATAATCAATTAGGTCATTTTCGTCCTCCCTAGGCATGTTCTTGTCCAACTAGGGTTTTTAACCAATCTTGTGCATCCAATAGGTGTGTTTGTATTATTGGATGATCAATTAGGTCATTTTCGTCCTCCCTAGGCATATTCTTGTCCAATTAGGGTTTTTAACCAATCTTGTGCATCCAATAAGTTGGGTTGTGTCATTGAATTAATATTTAGGTCATTTTCGTCCTCCCTAGACATATTCTTGTCCAATTAGGGTTTTTAACCAATCTTGTGCATCCAATAGGTGTGTTTGTGTCATTGGATGATCAATTAGGTCATTTTCGTCCTCCCTAGGCTTATTCTTGTCCAATTAGGGTTTTTAACCAATCTTGTGCATCCAATAAGTTTGTTTGTGTCATTGAATTAATATTTAGGTCATTTTCGTCCTCCCTAGACATATTCTTGTCCAATTAGGGTTTTTAACCAATCTTGTGCATCCAATAGGTGTGTTTGTGACATTGGATGATCAATTAGGTCATTTTCGTCCTCCCTAGGCTTATGCTTGTCCAATTAGGGTTTTTAACCAATCTTGTGCATCCATTAAGTTTGTTTGTGTCATTGAATTAATATTTAGGTCATTTTCGTCCTCCCTAGACATATTCTTGTCCAATTAGGGTTTTTAACCAATCTTGTGCATCCAATAGGTGTGTTTGTGTCATTGGATGATCAATTAGGTCATTTTCGTCCTCCCTAGGCTTATTCTTGTCCAATTAGGGTTTTTAACCAATCTTGTGCATCCAATAACTTTGTTTGTGTCATTGAATTAATATTTAGGTCATTTTCCTCCTCCCTAGGCATATTCTTTTCCAATTAGGGTTTTTAACCAATCTTGTGCATCCAATAGATGTGTTTGTGTCATTGGATGATCAATTAGGTCATTTTCGTCCTCCGTAGGCTTATTCTTGTCCAATTAGGGTTTTTAACCAATCTTGTGCATCCAATAGGTGTGTTTGTGTCATTGGATGATCAATTAGGTCATTTTCGTCCTCCCTAGGTTTATTCTTGTCCAATTAGGGTTTTTAACCAATCTTGTGCATCCAATAGGTGTGTTTGTGTCATTGGATGATCAATTATGTCATTTTCGTCCTCCCTAGGCATATTCTTGTCCAATTAGGGTTTTTAACCAATCTTGTGCATCCAATAGGTGTGTTTGTGTCATTGGATGATCAATTAGGTCATTTTCGTCCTCCCTAGGCTTATTCTTGTCCAATTAGGGTTTTTAACCAATCTTGTTCATCCAATAGGTTTGTTTGTGTCATTGGATGATCAATTAGGTCATTTTCGTCCTCCCTAGGCGTATTCTTGTCCAATTAGGGTTTTTAACCAATCTTGTGCATCCAATAGGTGTGTTTGTGTCATTGGATGATCAATTAGGTCATTTTCGTCCTCCCTAGGCTTATTCTTGTCCAATTAGGGTTTTTAACCAATCTTGTGCATCTAATAGGTGTGTTTGTGTCATTGGATGATGAATTAGGTCATTTTCGTCCTCCCTAGGCTTATTCTTGTCCAATTAGGGTTTTTAACCAATCTTGTGCATCCAATAACTTTGTTTGTGTCATTGAATTAATATTTAGGTCATTTTCGTCCTCCCTAGGCATATTCTTGTCCAATTAGGGTTTTTAACCTATCTTGTTCATCCACTAGGTGTGTTTGTGTCATTGGATGATCAATTAGGTCATTTTCGTCCTCCATAGGCTTATTCTTGTCCAATTAGGGTTTTTAACCAATCTTGTGCATCCAATAACTTTGTTTGTGTCATTGAATTAATATTTAGGTCATTTTCGTCCTCCCTAGGCATATTCTTGTCCAACTAGGGTTTTTAACCAATCTTTTGCATCCAATAGGTGTGTTTGTGTCATTGGATGATCAATTAGGTCATTTTCGTCCTCCCTAGGCTTATTCTTGTCCAATTAGGGTTTTTAACCAATGTTGTACATCCAATAACTTTGTTTGTGTCATTGAATTAATATTTAGGACATTTTCGTCTTCCCTAGGCATATTCTTGTCCAATTAGGGTTTTTAACCAATCTTGTGCATCCAATAGGTGTGTTTGTGTCATTGGATGATCAATTAGGTCATTTTCGTCCTCCCTAGGCTTATTCTTGTCCAATTAGGGTTTTTAACCAATCTTGTGCATCCAATAACTTTGTTTGTGTCATTGAATTAATATTTAGGTCATTTTCGTCCTCCCTAGGCATATTCTTGTCCAATTAGGGTTTTTAACCAATCTTGTGCATCCAATAGGTGTGTTTGTGTCGTTGGATGATCAATTAGGTCATTTACGCCATCCCTAGGCTTATTCTTGTCCAATAAGGGTTTTTAACCAATCTTGTGCATCCAATAAGTTCATTTGTGTCATTGGATTAACAGTTAGGTCATTTTCGTCCTCCCTAGGCATATTCTTGTCCAATTAGGGTTTTTAACCAATCTTGTGCTTCCAATAGGTGTGTTTGTGTCATTGGATGATCAATTACGTCATTTTCGTCCTCCCTAGGCTTATTCTTGTCCAATTAGGGTTTTTAACCAATCTCGTGCATCCAATAACTTTGTTTGTGTCATTGAATTAATATTTAGGTCATTTTCGTCCTCCGTAGGCATATTCTTGTCCAATTAGGGTTTTTAACCAATCTTGTGCATCCAATAGGTGTGTTTGTGTCATTGGATGATCAATTAGGTCATTTTCGTCCTCCCTAGGCTTATTCTTTTCCAATTAGGGTTTTTAACCAATCTTGTGCATCCAATAAGTTCATTTGTGTCCTTGGATTAACATTTAGGTCATTTTCGTCCTCCCTAGGCATATTCTTGTCCAATTAGGTTTTTTAACCAATCTTGTGCTTCCAATAGGTGTGTTTGTGTCGTTGGATGATCAATTAGGTCATTTTCGTCCTCCCTAGGCTTATTCTTGTCCAATTAGGGTTTTTAACCAATCTTGTGCATCCAATAACTTTGTTTGTGTCATTGAATTAATATTTAGGTCATTTTCGTCCTCCCTAGGCATATTCTTGTCCAATTAGGGTTTTTGACCAATCTTGTGCATCCAATAGGTGTGTTTGTGTCATTGGATGATCAATTAGGTCATTTTCATCTTCCCTAGGCATATTCTTGTCCAATTAGGGTTTTTAACCAATCTTGTGCTTCCAGTAGGTGTGTTTGTGTCATTGGATGATCAATTAGGTTATTTTCGTCCTCCCTAGGCTTATTCTTGTCCAGTTAGGGTTTTTAACCAATCTTGTGCATCCAATAAGTTGAGTTGTGTCATTGGATTAACATTTAGGTCATTTTCGTTCTCCCTAGGCTTATTCTT
>JBBPBR010000096.1:0-22511 GCA_037974775.1 Cicer pinnatifidum
GAAAATGATCTAAATGTTCATCCAATGACACAAATGAACTTATTGGATGCACAAGATTGGTTAAAAACCCTAATTGGACAAGAATAAGCCTAGGGAGGACGAAAATGACCTAAATGTTCGTCCAATGACACAAACACACCTATTGGATGCACAAGATTGCATAAAAACCCTAATTGGACCAGAATAAGCCTAGGGAGGACGAAAATGACCTAAATGTTCATCCAGTGACACAAATGAACTTATTGGATGCACAAGATTGGTTAAAAACCCTAATTGGACAAGAATAAGCCTAGGGAGGACGAAAATGACCTAAATGTTCGTCCAATGACACAAACACACCTATTGGATGCACAAGATTGCATAAAAACCCTAATTGGACAAGAATCAGACTAGGGAGGACGAAAATGACCTAAATGTTCATCCAATGACACAAATGAACTTATTGGATGCACAAGATTGGTTAAAAACCCTAATTGGACAAGAATAAGCATAGGGAGGACGAAAATGACCTAAATATTCCTCCAATGACACAAACACACCTATTGGATGCACAAGATTGGTTAAAAACCCTAATTGGACAAGAATAAGCATAAGGAGGATGAAAATGACCTAAATGTTCCTCCAATGACACAAACACACCTATTGGATGCACAAGATTGCATAAAAACCCTAATTGGACAAGAATAAGACTAGGGAGGACGAAAATGACCTAAATGTTCATCCAATGACACAAATGAACTTATTGGATGCACAAGATTGGTTAAAAACCCTAATTGGACAAGAATAAGCATAGGGAGGACGAAAATGACCTAAACGTTCATCCAATGACACAAACCCACATATTGGATGCACAAGATTGCTTAAAACCCTAATTGGACAAGAATAAGACTAGGAAGGACGAAAATGACCTAAATGTTCATCCAATGACACAAATGAACTTATTGAATGCACAAGATTGGTTAAAAACCCTAATTGGACAAGAATAAGCCTAGGGAGGACGAAAATGACCTAAATGTTCGTCCAATGACACAAACACACCTATTGGATGCACAAGATTGCATAAAAACCCTAATTGGACAAGAATAAGACTAGGGAGGACGAAAATGACCTAAATGTTCATCCAATGACACAAATGAACTTATTGGATGCACAAGATTGGTTAAAAACCCTAATTGGACAAGAATAAGCATAGGGAGGACGAAAATGACCTAAATGTTCATCCAATTACACAAATGAACTTATTGGATGCACAAGGTTGGTTAAAAACCCTAATTGGACAAGAATAAGTCTAGGGAGGACGAAAATGACATAAATGTTCGTCCAATGACACAAACGAACTTATTGGATGCACAAGGTTGGGTAAAAACCCTAATTGGACAAGAATAAGCCTAGGGAGGACGAAAATGACCTAAATGTTCGTCCAATGACACAAATGAACTTATTGGATGCACAAGATTGGCTAGAAACCCTAATTGGACAAGAATAAGCCTAGGGAGGACGAAAATGACCTAAATGTTCCTCCAATGACACAAACACACCTATTGGATGCACAAGATTGGTTAAAAACCCTAATTGGATAAGAATAAGCATAGGAAAGACGAAAATGACCTAAATGTTCATCCAATGACACAAACACACCTATTGGACGCATAAGATTGCATAAAAACCCTAATTGGACAAGAATAAGACTTGGGAGAACGAAAATGACCTAAATGTTCCTCCAATGACACAAATGAACTTATTGGATGCAAAAGATTGGTTAAAAACCCTAATTGGACATGAATAAGCCTAGGGAGGACGAAAATGACCTAAATGTTCGTCCAATGTAACAAACACAACTATTGGATGCACAAGATTGCATAAAAACCCTAATTGGACAAGAATAAGACTAGGGAGGACGAAAATGACCTAAATGATCATCCAATGACACAAATGAACTTATTGGATGCACAAGATTGGTTAAAAACCCTAATTGGACAAGAATAAGCATAGGGATGACGAAAATGACCTAAATGTTCATCCAATTACACAAATGAACTTATTGGATGCACAAGGTTGGTTAAAAACCCTAATTGGACAAGAATAAGCCTAGGGACGACGAAAATGACCTAAATGTTCGTCCAATGACACAAACACACCTATTGGATGCACAAGATTGCATAAAAACCCTAATTGGACAAGAATAAGACTAAGGAGGACGAAAATGACCTAAATGTTCATCCAATGACACAAACACACCTATTGGATGCACAAGATTGCATAAAAACCCTAATTGGACAAGAATAAGACTAGGGAGGACGAAAATGACCTAAATGTTCATCCAATAACACAAATGAACTTATTGGATCCAAAAGATTGGTTAAAAACCCTAATTGGACAAGAATAAGCATAGGGAGGACGAAAATGACCTAAACGTTCATCCAATGACACAAACCCACATATTGGATGCACAAGATTGCTTAAAACCCTAATTGGACAAGAATAAGACTAAGGAGGACAAAAATGACCTAAATGTTCGTCCAATGACACAAATGAACTTATTGAATGCACAAGATTGGTTAAAAACCCTAATCGGACAAGAATAAGCCTAGGGAGGACGAAAATGACCTAAATGTTCGTCCAATGACACAAACACACCTATTGGATGCACAAGATTGCATAAAAACCCTAATTGGACAAGAATAAGACTAGGGAGGACGAAAATGACCTAAATGTTCCTCCAATGACACAAACACACCTATTGAATGCACAAGATTGCATAAAAACCCTAATTGGACAAGAATAAGACTAGGGAGGACGTAAATGACCTAAATGTTCCACCAATGACACAAATGAACTTATTGGATGCACAAGGTTCGTTAAAAACCCTAATTGGACAAGAATAAGCCTAGGGAGGACGAAAATGACCTAAATGTTCAACCAATGACACAAATGAACTTATTGGATGCACAAGGTTGGTTAAAAACCCTAATTGGACAAGAATAAGCCTAGGGAGGACGAAAATGACCTAAATGTTCGTCCAATGACACAAACACACCTATTGGATGCACAAGATTGCATAAAAACCCTAATTGGACAAGAATAAGACTAGGGAGGACGAAAATGACCTAAATGTTCCTCCAATGACACAAACACACCTATTGAATGCACAAGATTGCATAAAAACCTAATTCGACAAGAATAAGACTAGGGAGGACGAAAATGACCTAAATGTTCATCCAATGACACAAATGAACTTATTAGATGCACAAGATTGGTTAAAAACCCTAATTGGACAAGAATAAGACTAGGGAGGACGAAAATGACCTAAATTTTCGTCCAATGACACAAACACACCTATTGGATGCACAAGATTGCATAAAAACCCTAATTGGACAAGAATAAGACTAGGGAGGACGAAAATGACCTAAATGTTCCTCCAATGACACAAATGAACTTATTGGATGCACAAGATTGGTAAAAAACCATAATTGGACAAGAATAAGCCTAGGGAGGACGAAAATGACCTAAATGTTCGTCCAATGACACAAACACACCTATTGGATGCACAAGATTGCATAAAAACCCTAATTGGACAAGAATAAGACTAGGGAGGACGAAAATGACCTAAATGTTCATCCAATGACACAAATGAACTTATTGAATGCACAAGATTGGTTAAAAACCATAATCGGACAGGAATAAGCCTAGGGAGGACGAAAATGACCTAAATGTTCGTCCAATGACACAAACACACCTATTGGATGCACAAGATTGCATAAAAACCCTAATTGGACAAGAATAAGACTAGGGAGGACGAAAATGACCTAAATGTTCGTCTAATGACACAAATGAACTTATTGGATGCACAAGGTTGGTTAAAAACCCTAATTGGACAAGAATAAGCCTAGGGAGGACGAAAATGACCTAAATGTTCGTCCAATGACACAAATGAACTTATTGGATGCACAAGGTTGGGTAAAAACCCTAATTGGACAAGAATAAGCCTAGGGAGGACGAAAATGACCTAAATGTTCGTCCAATGACACAAATGAACATATTGGATGCACAAGATTGGCTAGAAACCCTAATTGGACAAGAATAAGCCTAGGGAGGACGAAAATGACCTAAATGTTCCTCCAATGACACAAACGCACCTATTGGATGCACAAGATTGGTTAAAAACCCTAATTGGACAAGAATAAGCATAGGAAAGACGAAAATGACCTAAATGTTCATCCAATGACACAAACACACCTATTGGACGCATAAGATTGCATAAAAACCCTAATTGGACAAGAATAAGACTTGGGAGTACGAAAATGACCTAAATGTTCCTCCAATGACACAAATGAACTTATAGGATGCAAAAGATTGGTTAAAAACCCTAATTGGACATGAATAAGCCTAGGGAGGACGAAAATGACCTAAATGTTCGACCAATTACACAAATGAACTTATTGGATGCACAAGGTTGGGTAAAAACCCTAATTGGACAAGAATAAGCCTAGGGAGGACGAAAATGACCTAAATGTTCGTCCAATGACACAAATGAACATATTGGATGCACAAGATTGGCTAGAAACCCTAATTGGACAAGAATAAGCCTAGGGAGGACGAAAATGACCTAAATGTTCCTCCAATGACACAAACACACCTATTGGATGCACAAGATTGGTTAAAAACCCTAATTGGACAAGAATAAGCATAGGAAAGACGAAAATGACCTAAATGTTCATCCAATGACACAAACACACCTATTGGACGCATAAGATTGCATAAAAACCCTAATTGGACAAGAATAAGACTTGGGAGTACGAAAATGACCTAAATGTTCCTCCAATGACACAAATGAACTTATAGGATGCAAAAGATTGGTTAAAAACCCTAATTGGACAAGAATAAGCCTAGGGAGGACGAAAATGACCTAAATGTTCGTCCAATGAAACAAACACAACTATTGGATGCACAAGATTGCATAAAAACCCTAATTGGACAAGAATAAGACTAGGGAGGACGAAAATGACCTAAATGATCATCCAATGACACAAATGAACTTATTGGATGCACAAGATTGGTTAAAAACCCTAATTGGACAAGAATAAGCATAGGGATGACGAAAATGACCTAAATGTTCATCCAATTACACAAATGAACTTATTGGATGCACAAGGTTGGTTAAAAACCCTAATTGGACAAGAATAAGCCTAGGGACGACGAAAATGACCTAAATGTTCGTCCAATGACACAAACACACCTATTGGATGCACAAGATTGCATAAAAACCCTATTTGGACAAGAATAAGACTAAGGAGGACGAAAATGACCTAAATGTTTATCCAATGACACAAACACACCTATTGGATGCACAAGATTGGTTAAAAACCCTAATTGGACAAGAATAAGCCTAGGGAGGACGAAAATGACCTAAATATTCCTCCAATGTCACAAATGAACTTATTAGATGCACAAGATTGGCTAAAAACCCTAATTGGACAAGAATAAGCCTAGGGAGGACGAAAATGACCTAAATGTTCCTCCAATGACACAAACACACCTATTGGATGCACAAGATTTGTTAAAAACCCTAATTGGACAAGAATAAGCATAGGAAAGACGAAAATGACCTAAATGTTCATCCAATGACACAAACACACCTATTGGACGCATAAGATTGCATAAAAACCCTAATTGGACAAGAATAAGACTTGGGAGTACGAAAATGACCTAAATGTTCCTCCAATGACACAAATAAACTTATAGGATGCAAAAGATTGGTTAAAAACCCTAATTGGACATGAATAAGCCTAGGGAGGACGAAAATGACCTAAATGTTCGTCCAATGAAACAAACACAACTATTGGATGCACAAGATTGCATAAAAACCCTAATTGGACAAGAATAAGACTAGGGAGGACGAAAATGACCTAAATGATCATCCAATGACACAAATGAACTTATTGGATGCACAAGATTGGTTAAAAACCATAATTGGACAAGAATAAGCATAGGGATGACGAAAATGACCTAAATGTTCATCCAATTACACAAATGAACTTATTGGATGCACAAGGTTGGTTAAAAACCCTAATTGGACAAGAATAAGCCTAGGGAGGACGAAAATGACCTAAATGTTCGTCCAATGACACAACCACACCTATTGGAAGCACAAGATTGCATAAAAACCCTAATTGCACAAGAATAAGCCTAGGGAGGACGAAAATGACCTAAATGTTCCTCCAATGACACAAATGAACTTATTGGATGCACAAGGTTGGTTAAAAACCCTAATTTGACAAGAATAAGCATAGGGAGGACGAAAATGACCTAAATGTTCAATCAATGACACAAATGAACTTATTGGATGCACAAGGTTGGTTAAAAACCCTAATTGGACAAGAATAAGCCTAGGGAGGACGAAAATGACCTAAATGTTCGTCCAATGACACAAACACACCTATTGAATGCACAAGATTACATAAAAACCCTAATTGGACAAGAATAAGACTAAGGACGACGAAAATGACCTAAATGTTTATCCAATGACACAAACACACCTATTGGATGCACAAGATTGGTTAAAAACCCTAATTGGACAAGAATAAGCCTAGGGAGGACGAAAATGACCTAAATGTTCCTCCAATGTCACTAATGAACTTATTGGATGCACAAGATTGGCTAAAAACCCTAATTGGACAAGAATAAGCTTAGGGAGGACGAAAATGACCTAAATGTTCATCCAATGACACAAATGAACTTATTGGATGCACAAGGTTGGTTAAAAACCCTAATTGGACAAGAATAAGCATAGGGAGGACGAAAATGACCTAAATGTTCCTCCAATGACACAAACACACCTATTGGATGCACAAGATTGGATAAAAACCCTAATTGGACAAGAATAAGACTAGGGAGGACGAAAATGACCTAAATGTTCCTCCAATGACACAAACACACCTATTGGATGCACAAGATTGGTTAAAAACCCTAATTGGACAAGAATAAGCCTAGGGAGGACGAAAATGACCTAAATGTTCGTCTACTGACACAAATGAACTTATTGGATGCACAAGATTGGTTAAAAACCCTAATTGGACAAGAATAAGCCTAGGTAAGACGAAAATGACCTAAATGTTCATCCAATGACACAAATGCACTTATTGGATGCACAAGATTGGTTAAAAACCGTAATTAGACAAGAATAAGCCTAGGGAGGACGAAAATGACCTAAATGTTCGTCCAATGACACAAACACACCTATTGGATGCACAAGATTGCATAAAAACCCTAATTGGACAAGAATAAGACTAGGGAGGACGAAAATGACCTAAATGTTCCTCCAATTACACAAGCACACCTATTGGATGCACAAGATTGCATAAAAACCCTAATTGGACAAGAATAAGACTAGGGACGACGAAAATGACCTAAATGTTCATCCAATGACACAAATGTACTTATTGGATGCACAAGATTGGTTAAAAACCCTAATTGGACAAGAATAAGCCTAGGGAGGACGAAAATGACCTAAATGTTCGTCCAATGACACAAACACACCTATTGGATGCACAAGATTGCATAAAAACCCTAATTGTACAAGAATAAGACTAGGGAGGACGAAAACGACCTAAATTTTCATCCAATGACACAAATGAACTTATTGGATGCACAAGATTGGTTAAAAACCCTAATTGGACAAGAATAAGCATAGGGAGGACGAAAATGACCTAAATGTTCATCCAATTACACAAATGAACTTATTGGATGCACAAGGTTGCATAAAAACCCTAATTGGACAAGAATAAGACTAGGGAGGACGAAAATGACCTAAATGTTCCTCCAATGACACAAATGAACTTATTGGATGCACAAGGTTGGTTAAAAACCCTTATTGGACAAGAATAAGCATAGGGAGGACGAAAATGACCTAAATGTTCCTCCAATGACACAAACACACCTATTGGATGCACAAGATTGGTTAAAAACCCTAATTGGACAAGAATAAGCCTAGGGAGGACGAAAATGACCTAAATGTTCGTCCAATGACACAAACACACCTATTGGATGCACAAGATTGCATAAAAACCCTAATTGTACAAGAATAAGACTAGGGAGGACGAAAACGACCTAAATGTTTATCCAATGACACAAATGAACTTATTGGATGCACAAGATTGGTTAAAAACCCTAATTGGACAAGAATAAGCATAGGGAGGACGAAAATGACCTAAATGTTCATCCAATTACACAAATGAACTTATTGGATGCACAAGGTTGCATAAAAACCCTAATTGGACAAGAATAAGACTAGGGAGGACGAAAATGACCTAAATGTTCCTCCAATGACACAAATGAACTTATTGGATGCACAAGGTTGGTTAAAAACCCTAATTGGACAAGAATAAGCATAGGGAGGACGAAAATGACCTAAATGTTCCTCCAATGACACAAACACACCTATTGGATGCACAAGATTGGTTAAAAACCCTAATTGGACAAGAATAAGCCTAGGGAGGACGAAAAGGACCTAAATGTTCGTCCAATGACACAAACACACCTATTGGATGCACAAGATTGCATAAAATCCCTAATTGGACAAGAATAAGACTAGGGAGGACGAAAATGACCTAAATGTTCATCCAATGACACAAATGAACATATTGTATGCAAAAGATTGGTTAAAAACCCTAATTTGACAAGAATAAGCCTAGGGAGGACGAAAATGACCTAAATGTTCGTCCAATGACACAAACACACCTATTGGATGCACAAGATTGCATAAAATCCCTAATTGGACATGAATAAGACTAGGGAGGACGAAAATTACCAAAATGTTCATCCAATGACACAAATGAACTTATTGTATGCACAAGATTGGTTAAAAACCCTAATTAGACAAGAATAAGCATAGGGAGGACGAAAATGACCTAAATGTTCCTCCAACGACACAAACACACCTATTGGATGCACAAGATTGGTTAAAAACCCTAATTGGACAAGAATAAGCCTAGGGAGGACGAAAATGACCTAAATGTTCGTCCAATGACACAAACACACCTATTGGATGCACAAGATTGCATAAAATCCCTAATTGGAGAAGAATAAGACTAGGGAGGACGAAAATGACCTAAATGTTCCTCCAATGACACAAACACACCTATTGGCTGTACAAGATTGCATAAAAACCCTAATTGGACAAGAATAAGACTAGGGAGGACGAAAATGACCTAAATGTTCATCGAATGACACAAATGAACTTATTGGATGCACAAGATTGGTTAAAAACCCTAATTGGACAAGAATAAGAATAGGGAGGACGAAAATGACCTAAATGTTCCTCCAATGACACAAACACACCTATTGGATGCACAAGATTGCATAAAAACCCTAATTGGACAAGAATAAGACTAGGGAGGACGAAAATGACCTAAATGTTCATCCAATGACACAAATGAACTTATTGGATGCACAAGATTGGTTAAAAACCCTAATTGGACAAGAATAAGCCTAGGGAGGACGAAAATGACCTAAATGTTCGTCCAATGACACAAACACACCTATTGGATGCACAAGATTGCATAAAAACCCTAATTGGACAAGAATAAGACTTGGGAGGACAAAAATTACCTAAATGTTCTTCCAATGACACAAACACACATATTGGATGCACAAGATTGCTTAAAACCCTAATTGGACAAGAATAAGACTAGGGAGGACGAAAATGACCTAAATGTTCATCGAATGACACAAATGAACTTATTGGATGCACAAGATTGGTTAAAAACCCTAATCGGACAAGAATAAGCCTAGGGAGGACGAAAATGACCTAAATGTTCGTCCAATGACACAAACACACCTATTGGATGCACAATATTGCATAAAAACCCTAATTGGACAAGAATAAGACTAGGGAGGACGAAAATGACCTAAATGTTCATCCAATGACACAAATGAACTTGTTGGATGCACAAGATTGGTTAAAAACCCTAATTGGACAAGAATAAGCCTAGGGAGGACGAAAATGACCTAAATGTTCGTCCAATGACACAAACACACCTATTGGATGCACAAGATTGCATAAAAACCCTAATTGGACAAGAATAAGACTAGGGAGGACGAAAATGACCTAAATGTTCATCCAATGACACAAACACACCTAATGGATGCACAAGATTGCATAAAAACCCTAATTGGACAAGAATAAGACTAGGGAGGACGAAAATGACCTAAATGTTCCTCCAATGACACAAACACACCTATTGGATGCACAAGATTGCATAAAAACCCTAATTGGACAAGAATAAGACTAGGGAGGACGAAAATGACCTAAATTTTCGTCCAATGACACAAACACACCTATTGGATGCACAAGATTGCATAAAAACCCTAATTGGACAAGAATAAGACTAGGGAGGACGAAAATGACCTAAATGTTCGTCCAATGACACAAACACACCTATTGGATGCACAAGATTGCATCAAAACCCTAATTGGAAAAGAATAAGCCTAGGGAGGACGAAAATGACCAAAATGTTCATCCAATGACACAAATGAACTTATTGGATGCACAAGATTGGTTAAAAACCCTAATTGGACAAGAATAAGCCTAGGGAGGACGAAAATGACCTAAATGTTCGTCCAATGACACAAACACACCTATTGGATGCACAAGATTGCATAAAAACCCTAATAGGAAAAGAATAAGACTAGGGAGGACGAAAATGACCTAAATGTTCCTCCAATGACACAAACACACCTATTGGATACCCAACATTGCATAAAAACCCTAATTCGACAAGAATAAGACTAGGGAGGACGACAATGGCCTAAATGTTCCTCCAATGACACAAACACACCTATTGGATGCACAAGATTGCATAAAAACCCTAATTGGACAAGAATAAGACTAGGGAGGACGAAAATGACCTAAATGTTCATCCAATGACACAAATGAACTTATTGGATGCACAAGATTGGTTAAAAACCCTAATTGGACAAGAATAAGCCTAGGGAGGACGAAAATGACCTAAATGTTCGTCCAATGACACAAACACACCTATTGGATGCACAAGATTGCATAAAAACCCTAATTGGACAAGAATAAGACTAGGGATGACGAAAATGACCTAAATGTCCATCCAATGACACAAATGAACTTATTGGATGCACAAGATTGGTTAAAAACCCTAATTGGACAAGAATAAGCCTAGGGAGGACGAAAATGACCTAAATGTTCGTCCAATGACACAAACACACCTATTGGATGCACAAGATTGCATAAAAACCCTAATTGGACAAGAATAAGACTAGGGAGGACGAAAATAACCTAAATGTTCTTCCAATGACACAAACACACCTATTGGGTGCACAAGATTGCATAAAAACCCTAATTCGACAAGAATAAGACTAGGGAGGACGAAAATGACCTAAATGTTCATCCAATGACACAAATGAACTTATTGGATGCACAAGATTGGTTAAAAACCCTAATTGGACAAGAATAAGCCTAGGGAGGACGAAAATGACCTAAATGTTCATCCAATGACACAAACACACCTATTGTATGCACAAGATTGTTTAGAAACCCTAATTGGACAAGAATAAGCCTAGGGAGGACGAAAATGACCTAAATGTTCATCCAATGACACAAATGAACATATTGGATGCACAAGATTGGTTAAAAACCCTAATTGGACAAGAATAAGCCTAGGGAGGACGAAAATGACCTAAATGTTCATCCAATGACACAAACACGCCTATTGGATGCACAAGATTGGTTAAAAACCCTAATTGGACAAGAATAAGCCTAGGGAGGACGAAAATGACCTAAATGTTCGTCCAATGACACAAACACACCTATTGGATGCACAAGATTGCATAAAAACCCTAATTGGACAAGAATAAGCCTAGGGAGGACGAAAATAACCAAAATGTTCATCCAATGACACAAATGAACTTATTGGATGCACAAGATTGGTTAAAAACCCTAACTGGACAAGAATAAGCCTAGGGAGGACGAAAATGACCTAAATGTTAATCCAATGACACAAATGAACTTGTTGGATGCACAAGATTGGTTAAAAACCCTAATTGGACAAGAATAAGCCTAGGGAGGACGAAAATGACCTAAATGTTCATCCAATGACACAAACACACCTATTGGATGCACAAGATTGGTTAAAAACCCTAATTGGACAAAAATAAGCTTAGGGAGGACGAAAATGACTTAAATGTTAATCCCATGACACAAATGAACTTATTGGATGCACAAGATTGCTTAAAACCCTAATTGGACAAGAATAAGACTAGGGAGGACGAAAATGACCTAAATGTTCCTCAAATGACACAAACACACCTATTGGATGCACAAGATTGGTTAAAAACCCTAATTGGACAAGAATAAGCCTAGGGAGGACGAAAATGACCTAAATGTTCGTCCAATGACACAAACACACCTATTGGATGCACAAGATTGCATAAAAACCCTAATTGGACAAGAATTAGACTAGGGAGGACGAAAATGACCTAAATGTTCCTCCAAAGACACAAATGAACTTATTGGATACACAAGATTGGCTAAAATCCCTAATTGGACAAGAATAAGCCTAGGAAGGACGAAAATGACCTAAATGTTCCTCCAATGACACAAATGAACTTATTGGATGCACAAGGTTGGTTAAAAACCCTAATTGGACAAGAATAAGCCTAGGGAGGACGAAAATTACCTAAATTTTCAACCAATGACACAAATGAAATTATTGGATGCACAATGTTGGTTAAAAACCCTAATTGGACAAGAATAAGCCTTGGGAGGACGAAAATAACCTAAATGTTCGTCCAATGACACAAACACACCTATTGGACGCACAAGATTACATAAAAACCCTAATTGGACAAGAATAAGACTAGGGAGGACGAAAATGACCTAAATGTTTATCCAATGACACAAACACACGTATTGGATGCACAAGATTGGTCAAAAATCCTACTTGGACAAGAATACGCCTAGGGAGGGCGAAAATGACCTAAATGTTCGTCCAATGACCCAAATGAACTTATTGGATGCACAAGATTGGTTAAAAACCCTAATTGGACAAGAATAAGCCTAGGGAGGACGAAAATGACCTAAATGTTCCTCCAATGACACAAATGAACTTATTGGATGCACAAGATTGGCTAAAAACCCTAATTGGACAAGAATAAGCCTAGGGAGGACGAAAATGACCTAAATGTTCATCCAATGACACAAATGAACTTATTGGATGCACAAGGTTGGTTAAAAACACTAATTGGACAAGAATAAGCCTAGGGAGGACGAAAATGACCTAAATGTTTGTCCAATGACACAAACACACCTATTGGATGCACAAGATTGCATAAAAACCCTAATTGGACAAAAATAAGACTAGGGAGGACGAAAATGACCTAAACGTTCCTCTAATGACACAAACACACCTATTGGATGCACAAGATTGGTTAAAAACCCTAATTGGACAAGAATAAGCCTAGGGAGGACGAAAATGACCTAAATGTTCATCCAATGACACAAATGAACAATTATTGGATACACAAGATTGGTTAAAAATCCTAACTGGACAAGAATAAGCCTAGGGAGAACGAAAATGACCTAAATGTTCGTCCAATGACACAAACACACCTATTGGATGCACAAGATTGCATAAAAACCCTAATTGGACAAGAATAAGACTAGGGAGGACGCAAATGACCTAAATGTTCCTCCAATGACACAAACACACCTATTGGATGCACAAGATTGGTTAAAATTCTTAATTGGACAAGAATAAGCCTAGGGAGGACGAAAATGACCTAAATGTTCGTCCAATGACACAAACAAACCTATTGGATGCACAAGATTGCATAAAAACCCTTATTGGACAAAAATAAGACTAGGGAGGACGAAAATGACCTAAATGTTCATCCAATGACACAAATGAACTTATTGGATGCACAAGATTGGTTAAAAACCCTAATTGGACAAGAATAAGCATAGGGAGGACGAAAATGACCTAAATGTTCATCCAATTACACAAATGAACTTGTTGGATGCACAAGGTTGGTTAAAAACCCTAATTGGACAAGAATAAGCCTAGGGAGGACGAAAATGACCTAAATGTTCGTCCAATGACACAAATGAACTTATTAGATGCACAAGGTTGGGTAAAAACCCTAATTGGACAAGAATAAGCCTAGGGAGGACGAAAATGACCTAAATGTTCGTCCAATGACACAAACACACCTATTGGATGCACAAGATTGCATAAAAAAGACGAAAATGACCTAAATGTTCATCCAATGACACAAACACACCTATTGGACGCATAAGATTGGTTAAAAACCCTAATTGGACAAGAATAAGACTTGGGAGTACGAAAATGACCTAAATGTTCCTCCAATGACACAAATGAACTTATTGGATGCACAAGATTGGTTAAAAACCCTAATTGGACAAGAATAAGCCTAGGGAGGACGAAAATGACCTAAATGTTCGTCCAATGAAACAAACACAACTATTGGATGCACAAGATTGCATAAAAACCCTAATTGGACAAGAATAAGACTAGGGAGGACGAAAATGACCTAAATGATCATCCAATGACACAAATGAACTTATTGGATGCACAAGATTGGTTAAAAACCCTAATTGGACAAGAATAAGCATAGGGATGACGAAAATGACCTAAATGTTCATCATATTACACAAATGAACTTATTGGATGCACAAGGTTGGTTAAAAACCCTAATTGGAAAAGAATAAGCCTAGGGAGGACGAAAATGACCTAAATGTTCGTCCAATGACACAACCACACCTATTGGATGCACAAGATTGCATAAAAACCCTAATTGGACAATAATAAGACTAGGGAGGACGAAAATGACCTAAATGTTCCTCCAATGACACAAACACACCTATTGGATGCACAAGATTGGTTAAAAACCCTAATTGGACAAGAATAAGCCTAGGGAGGACGAAAATGACCTAAATGTTCGTCCAATGACACAAACACACCTATTGGATGCACAAGATTGCATAAAAACCCTAATTGGACAAGAATAAGACTAGGGAGGACGAAAATGACCTAAATGTTCATCCAATGACACAAATGAACTTATTGGATGCACAAGATTGGTTAAAAACCCTAATTGGACAAGAATAAGCATAGGGTGGACGAAAATGACCTAAATGTTCATCCAATTACACAAATGAACTTATTGGATGCACAAGGTTGGTTAAAAACCCTAATTGGACAAGAATAAGTCTAGGGAGGACGAAAATGACATAAATGTTCGTCCAATGACACAAATGAACTTATTGGATGCACAAGGTTGGGTAAAAACCCTAATTGGACAAGAATAAGCCTAGGGAGGACGAAAATGACCTAAATGTTCGTCCAATGACACAAATGAACATATTGGATGCACAAGATTGGCTAGAAACCCTAATTGGACAAGAATAAGCCTAGGGAGGACGAAAATGACCTAAATGTTCCTCCAATGACACAAACACACCTATTGGATGCACAAGATTGGTTAAAAACCCTAATTGGACAAGAATAAGCATAGGAAAGACGAAAATGACCTAAATGTTCATCGAATGACACAAACACACCTATTGGACGCATAAGATTGCATAAAAACCCTAATTGGACAAGAATAAGACTTGGGAGTACGAAAATGACCTAAATGTTCCTCCAATGACACAAATGAACTTATAGGATGCAAAAGATTGGTTAAAAACCCTAATTGGACATGAATAAGCCTATGGAGGACGAAAATGACCTAAATGTTCATCCAATGATACAAATGAACTTATTAGATGCACAAGATTGGCTAAAAACCCTAATTGGACAAGAATAAGCCTAGGGAGGACGAAAATGACCTAAATGTTCATCCAATGACACAAATGAACTTATTGGATGCACAAGGTTGGTTAAAAACCCTAATTGGACAAGAATAAGCCTAGGGAGGACGAAAATGACCTTAATGTTCGTCCAATGACACAAACACACCTATTGGATGCACAAGATGACATAAAAACCCTAATTGGACAAGAATAAGACTAAGGAGGACGAAAATGACCTAAATGTTTATCCAATGACACAAACACACCTATTAGATGAACAAGATTGGTTAAAAACCCTAATTGGACAAGAATAAGCCTAGGGAGGACGAAAATGACCTAAATGTTCCTCCAATGTCACAAATGAACTTATTAGATGCACAAGATTGGCTAAAAACCCTAATTGGACAAGAATAAGCCTAGGGAGGACGAAAATGACCTAAATGTTCATCCAATGACACAAATGAACTTATTGGATGCACAAGGTTGGTTAAAAACCCTAATTGGACAAGAATAAGCCTAGGGACGACGAAAATGACCTAAATGTTCGTCGAATGACACAAACACACCTATTGGATGCACAAGATTGCATAAAAACCCTAATTGGACAAGAATAAGACTAAGGAGGATGAAAATGACCTAAATGTTCATCCAATTACACAAATGAACTTATTGGATGCACAAGGTTGGTTAAAAACCCTAATTGGACAAGAATAAGTCTAGGGAGGACGAAAATGACATAAATGTTCGTCCAATGACACAAATGAACTTATTGGATGCACAAGGTTGGGTAAAAACCCTAATTGGACAAGAATAAGCCTAGGGAGGACGAAAATCACCTAAATGTTCGTCCAATGACACAAACACACCTATTGGATGCACAAGATTGCATAAAAACCCTAATTGGACAAGAATAAGACTAGGGAGGACGAAAATGACCTAAATGTTCATCCAATGACACAAATGAACCTATTGGATGCACAAGATTGGTTAAAAACCCTAATTGGACAAGAATAAGCATAGGGAAGACGAAAATGACCTAAATGTTCATCCAATTACACAAATGAACTTATTGGATGCACAAGGTTGGTTAAAAACCCTAATTGGACAAGAATAAGCCTAGGGAGGACGAAAATGACCTAAATGTTCGTCCAATGACACAAACACACCTATTGGATGCACAAGATTGCATAAAAACCCTAATTGGACAAGAATAAGACTAGGGAGGACGAAAATGACCTAAATGTTCATCCAATGACACAAATGAACTTATTGGATGCACAAGAATGCTTAAAAACCTTAATTGGACAAGAATAAGCCTAGGGAGAACGAAAATGACCTAAATGTTCATCCAATGACACAAATGAACTTATTGGATGCACAAGATTGGTTAAAAACCCTAATTGGACAAGAATAAGCCTAGGGAGGACGAAAATGACCTAAATGTTCGTCCAATGACACAAACACACCTATTGGATGCTCAAGATTGCATAAAAACCCTAATTGGAAAAGAATAAGACTAGGGAGGACGAAAATGACCTAAATGTTCATCCAATGACACAAATGAACTTATTGGATGCACAAGATTGGTTAAAAACCCTAATTGGACAAGAATAAGCCTAGGGAGGACGAAAATGACCTAAATGTTCGTCCAATGACACAAACACACCTATTGGATGCACAAGATTGCATAAAAACCCTAATTGGACAAGAATAAGACTAGGAAGGACGAAAATGACCTAAATGTTCGTCCAATGACACAAATGAACTTATTGGATGCACAAGATTGGTTAAAAACCCTAATTGGACAAGAATAAGCATAGAGAGGACGAAAATGACCTAAACGTTCATCCAATGACACAAACCCACATATTGGATGCACAAGATTGCTTAAAACCCTAATTGGACAAGAATAAGACTAGGGAGGACGAAAATGACCTAAATGTTCATCCAATGACACAAATGAACTTATTGGATGCACAAGATTGGTTAAAAACCCTAATTGGACAAGAATAAGCCTAGGGAGGACGAAAATGACCTAAATGTTCGTCCAATGACACAAACACACCTATTGGATGCTCAAGATTGCATAAAAACCCTGATTGGACAAGAATAAGCCTAGGGAGGACGAAAATGACCTAAATGTTCGTCCAATGACACAAACACACCTATTGGATGCACAAGATTGCATAAAAACCCTAATTGGACAAGAATAAGACTAGGGAGGACGTAAATTACCTAAATGTTCCACCAATGACACAAATGAACTTATTGGATGCACAAGGTTGGTTAAAAACCCTAATTGGACAAGAATAAGACTAGGGAGGACGAAAATGACCTAAATGTTCATCCAATGACACAAATGAACTTATTGGATGCACAAGATATGTTAAAAACCCTAATTGGACAAGAATAAGCCTAGGGAGGACGAAAATGACCTAAATGTTCGTCCAATGACACAAACACACCTATTGGATGCACAAGATTGCATAAAAACCCTAATTGGACAAGAATAAGACTAGGGAGGACGAAAATGACCTAAATGTTCATCCAATGACACAAATGAACTTATTGGATGCACAAGATTGGTTAAAAACCCTAATTGGACAAGAATAAGCATATGGCGGACGAAAATGACCTAAATGTTCATCCAATTACACAAATGAACTTATTGGATGCACAAGGTTGGTTAAAAACCCTAATTGGACAAGAATAAGTCTAGGGAGGACGAAAATGACATAAATGTTCGTCCAATGACACAAATGAACTTATTGGATGCACAAGGTTGGGTAAAAACCCTAATTGGACAAGAATAAGCCTAGGGAGGACGAAAATGACCTAAATGATCGTCCAATGACACAAATGAACATATTGGATGCACAAGATTGGCTAGAAACCCTAATTGGACAAGAATAAGCCTAGGGAGGACGAAAATGACCTAAATGTTCCTCCAATGACACAAACACACCTATTGGATGCACAAGATTGGTTAAAAACCCTAATTGGACAAGAATAAGCATAGGAAAGACGAAAATGACCTAAATGTTCATCCAATGACACAAACACACCTATTGGACGCATAAGATTGCATAAAAACCCTAATTGGACAAGAATAAGACTTGGGAGTACGAAAATGACCTAAATGTTCCTCCAATGACACAAATGAACTTATAGGATGCAAAAGATTGGTTAAAAACCCTAATTGGACATGAATAAGCCTAGGGAGGACGAAAATGACCTAAATGTTCGACCAATTACACAAATGAACTTATTGGATGCACAAGGTTGGGTAAAAACCCTAATTGGACAAGAATAAGCCTAGGGAGGACGAAAATGACCTAAATGTTCGTCCAATGACACAAATGAACATATTGGATGCACAAGATTGGCTAGAAACCCTAATTGGACAAGAATAAGCCTAGGGAGGACGAAAATGACCTAAATGTTCCTCCAATGACACAAACACACCTATTGGATGCACAAGATTGGTTAAAAACCCTAATTGGACAAGAATAAGCATAGGAAAGACGAAAATGACCTAAATGTTCATCCAATGACACAAACACACCTATTGGACGCATAAGATTGCATAAAAACCCTAATTGGACAAGAATAAGACTTGGGAGTACGAAAATGACCTAAATGTTCCTCCAATGACACAAATGAACTTATTGGATGCAAAATATTGGTTAAAAACCCTAATTGGACATGAATAAGCCTAGGGAGGACGAAAATGACCTAAATGTTCGTCCAATGTAACAAACACAACTATTGGATGCACAAGATTGCATAAAAACCCTAATTGGACAAGAATAAGACTAGGGAGGACGAAAATGACCTAAATGATCATCCAATGACACAAATGAACTTATTGGATGCACAAGATTGGTTAAAAACCCTAATTGGACAAGAATAAGCATAGGGATGACGAAAATGACCTAAATGTTCATCCAATTACACAAATGAACTTATTGGATGCACAAGGTTGGTTAAAAACCCTAATTGGACAAGAATAAGCCTAGGGAGGACGAAAATGACCTAAATGTTCGTCCAATGACACAACCACACCTATTGGAAGCACAAGATTGCATAAAAACCTTAATTGCACAAGAATAAGCCTAGGGAGGACGAAAATGACCTAAATGTTCCTCCAATGACACAAATGAGCTTATTGGATGCACAAGGTTGGTTAAAAACCCTAATTTGACAAGAATAAGCCTAGGGAGGACGAAAATGACCTAAATGTTCAATCAATGACACAAATGAACTTATTGGATGCACAAGGTTGGTTAAAAACCCTAATTGGACAAGAATAAGCCTAGGGAGGACGAAAATGACCTAAATGTTCGTCCAATGACACAAACACACCTATTGGATGCACAAGATTACATAAAAACCCTAATTGCACAAGAATAAGACTAAGGAGGACGAAAATGACCTAAATGTTTATCCAATGACACAAACACACCTATTGGATGCACAAGATTGGTTAAAAACCCTAATTGGACAAGAATAAGCCTAGGGAGGACGAAAATGACCTAAATGTTCCTCCAATGTCACAAATGAACTTATTAGATGCACAAGATTGGCTAAAAACCCTAATTGGACAAGAATAAGCCTAGGGAGGACGAAAATGACCTAAATGTTCATCCAATGACAGAAATGAACTTATTGGATGCACAAGGTTGGTTAAAAACCCTAATTGGACAAGAATAAGCCTAGGGACGACGAAAATGACCTAAATGTTCGTCCAATGACACAAACACACCTATTGGATGCACAAGATTGCATAAAAACCCTAATTGGACAAGAATAAGACTAAGGAGGATGAAAATGACCTAAGTGTTCATCCAATTACACAAATGAACTTATTGGATGCACAAGGTTGGTTAAAAACCCTAATTGGACAAGAATAAGTCTAGGGAGGACGAAAATGACATAAATGTTCGTCCAATGACACAAATGAACTTATTGGATGCACAAGGTTGGGTAAAAACCCTAATTGGACAAGAATAAGCCTAGGGAGGACGAAAAGGACCTAAATGTTCGTCCAATGACACAAATGAACATATTGGATGCACAAGATTGGCTAGAAACCCTAATTGTACAAGAATAAGCCTAGGGAGGACGAAAATGACCTAAATGTTCCTCCAATGACACAAACACACCTATTGGATGCACAAGATTGATTAAAAACCCTAATTGGACAAGAATAAGCATAGGAAAGACGAAAATGACCTAAATGTTCATCCAATGACACAAACACACCTATTGGACGCATAAGATTGCATAAAAACCCTAATTGGACAAGAATAAGACTTGGGAGTACGAAAATGACCTAAATGTTCCTCCAATGACACAAATTAACTTATAGGATGCAAAAGATTGGTTAAAAACCCTAATTGGACATGAATAAGCCTATGGAGGACGAAAATGACCTAAATGTTCATCCAATGATACAAATGAACTTATTAGATGCACAAGATTGGCTAAAAACCCTAATTGGACAAGAATAAGCCTAGGGAGGACGAAAATGACCTAAATGTTCATCCAATGACACAAATGAACTTATTGGATGCACAAGGTTGGTTAAAAACCCTAGTTGGACAAGAATAACCCTAGGGAGGACAAAAATGACCTAAATGTTCGTCCAATGACACAAACACACCTATTGGATGCACAAGATTACATAAAAACCCTAATTGGACAAGAATAAGACTAAGGAGGACGAAAATGACCTAAATGTTTATCCAATGACACAAACACACCTATTGGATGCACAAAATTGGTTAAAATCCCTAATTGGACAAGAATAAGCCTAGGGAGGACGAAAATGACCTAAATGTTCCTCCAATGTCACAAATGAACTTATTAGATGCACAAGATTGGCTAAAAACCCTAATTGGACAAGAATAAGCCTAGGGAGGACGAAAATGACCTAAATGTTCATCCAATGACACAAATGAACTTATTGGATGCACAAGGTTTGTTAAAAACCCTAATTGGACAAGAATAAGCCTAGGGAGGACGAAAATGACCTTAATGTTCGTCCAATGACACAAACACACCTATTGGATGCACAAGATTGCATAAAAACCCTAATTGGACAAGAATAAGACTAGGGAGGACGATAATGACCTAAATGTTCATCCAATGACACAAATAAATTTATTGGATGCATAAGATTGCATAATAACCCTAATTGGACAAGAATAAGCCTAGGGAGGACGAAAATGACCTAAATGTTCATCCAATGACACAAATGAACTTTTTGGATGCACAAGATTGGTTAAAAACCCTAATTGGACAAGAATAAGCCTAGGGAGGACGAAAATGACCTAAATGTTCCTCCAATGACACAAATGAACTTATTGGATGCACAAGGTTGGTTAAAAACCCTAATTGGACAAGAATAAGCCTAGGGAGGACGAAAATGACCTAAATGTTCAATCAATGACACAAATGAACTTATTGGATGCACAAGGTTGGTTAAAAACCCTAATTGGACAAGAATAAGACTAAGGAGGACGAAAATGACCTAAATGTTTAGCCAATGACACAAACACACCTATTGGATGCACAAGATTGGTTAAAAGGCCTAATTGGACAAGAATAAGCCTAGGGAGGACGAAAATGACCTAAATGTTCGTCAAATGACACAAACACACCTATT
>JBBPBR010000096.1:22523-77409 GCA_037974775.1 Cicer pinnatifidum
GTTAAAAACCCTAATTGGACAAGAATAAGCCTAGGGAGGACGAAAATGACGTTAATGTTCGTCCAATGACACAAACACACCTATTGGATGCACAAGATTTCATAAAAACCCTAATTGGACAAGAATAAGACTAGGGAGGACGAAAATGACCTAAATGATCATCCAATGACACAAATGAACTTATTCCATGCACAAGATTGGTTAAAAACCCTAATTGGACAAGAATAAGCATAGGGATGACGAAAATGACCTAAATGTTCATCCAATTACACAAATGAACTTATTGGATGCACAAGGTTGGTTAAAAACCCTAATTGGACAAGAATAAGCCTAGGGAGGACGAAAATGACCTAAATGTTCGTCCAATGACACAACCACACCTATTGGATGCACAAGATTGCTTAAAAACCCTAATTGCACAAGAATAAGCCAAGGGAGGACGAAAATTACCTAAATGTTCCTCCAATGACACAAATGAACTTATTGGATGCACAAGGTTGGTTAAAAACCCTAATTTGACAAGAATAAGCCTAGGGAGGGAGAAAATGACCTAAATGTTCAATCAATGACACAAATGAACTTATTGGATGCACAAGGTTGGTTTGAAAACCCTAATTGGACAAGAATAAGCCTAGGGAGGACGAAAATGACCTAAATGTTCGTCCAATGACACAAACACACCTATTGAATGCACAAGATTACATAAAAACCCTAATTGGACAAGAATAAGCCTAAGGAGGACGAAAATGACCTAAATGTTTATCCAATGACACAAACACACCTATTGGATGCACAAGATTGGTTAAAAACCCTAATTGGACAAGAATAAGCCTAGGGAGGACGAAAATGACCTAAATGTTCCTCCAATGTCACAAATGAACTTATTGGATGCACAAGGTTGGTTAAAAACCCTAATTGGACAAGAATAAGCCTAGGGAGGACGAAAATGACCTAAATGTTCAACCAATGACACAAATGAACTTATTGGATGCACAAGGTTGGTTAAAAACCTAAATTGGACAAGAATAAGCCTATGGAGGACGAAAATGACCTAAATGTTCATCCAATGACACAAATGAACTTATTGGATGCACAAGATTGGTTAAAAACCCTAATTGGACAAGCATAAGCCTAGGGAGGACGAAAATGACCTAAATGTTCATCCAATGAAACAAATGAACTTATTGGATGCACAAGATTGGTTAAAAACCCTAATTGGACAAGAATAAGCCTAGGGAGGACGAAAATGACCTAAATGTTCGTCCAATGACACAAACACACCTATTGGATGCACAAGATTGCATAAAAACCCTAATTCGACAAGAATAAGACTAGGGAGGACGAAAATGACCTAAATGTTCCTCCAATGACACAAACACACCTATTGGATGCACAAGATTGCATAAAAACCCTAATTGGACAAGAATAAGACTAGGGAGGACGTAAATGACCTAAATGTTCCACCAATGATAACAATGAACTTATTGGATGCACAAGGTTGGTTAAAAACCCTAATTGGACAAGAATAAGCCTAGGGAGGACGAAAATGACCTAAATGTTCAACCAATGACACAAATGAACTTATTGGATGCACAAGATTGGTCAAAAACCCTAATTGGACAAGAATAAGCCTAGGGAGGACGAAAATGACCTAAATGTTCGTCCAATGACACAAACACACCTATTGGATGCACAAGATTGCATAAAAACCCTAATTGGACAAGAATAAGACTAGGGAGGACGAAAATGACCTAAATGTTCATCCAATGACACAAATGAACTTATTGGATGCACAAGATTGGTTAAAAACATTAATTGGACAAGAATAAGCCTAGGGAGGACGAAAATGACCTAAATGTTCGTCCAATGACACAAACACACCTATTGGATGCACAAGATTGCATAAAAACCCTAATTGGACAAGAATAAGACTAGGGAGGACGAAAATGACCTAAATGTTCATCCAATGACACAAATGAACTTATTGGATGCACAAGATTGGTTAAAAACCCTAATTGGACAAGAATAAGCATAGGGAGGACGAAAATGACCTAAATGTTCATCCAATGACACAAACCCACATATTGGATGCACAAGACTGCTTAAAACCCTAATTGGACAAGAATAAGACTAGGGAGGACGAAAATGACCTAAATGTTCATCCAATGACACAAATGAACTTATTGAATGCACAAGATTTGTTAAAAACGCTAATCGGACAAGAATAAGCCTAGGGAGGATGAAAATGACCTAAATGTTCTTCCAATGACACAAACACACCTATTGGATGCACAAGATTGCATAAAAACCCTAATTGGACAAGAATAAGACTAAGGAGGACGAAAATGACCTAAATGTTCCTCCAATGACACAAACACACCTATTGGATGCACAAGATTGCATAAAAACCCTAATTGGACAAGAATAAGACTAGGGAGGACGAAATAGACCTAAATGTTCATCCAATGACACAAATGAACTTATTGAATGCACAAGATTGGTTAAAAACCCTAATCGGACAAGAATAAGCCTAGGGAGGACGAAAATGACCTAAATGTTCGTCAAATGACACAAACACACCTATTGGATGCACAAGATTGCATAAAAACCATAATTGGACAAGAATAAGACTAGGGAGGACGAAAATGACCTAAATGTTCCTCCAATGACACAAACACACCTATTTGATGCACAAGATTGCATAAAACCCTAATTGGACAAGAATAAGACTAGGGAGGACAAAAATGACCTAAATGTTCCTCCAATGACACAAACACACCTATTGGATGCACAAGATTGCATAAAAACCCTAATTGGACAAGAATAAGACTAGGGAGGACGAAAATGACCTAAATGTTCATCCAATGACACAAATGAACTTATTGGATCCACAAGATTGGTTAAAAACCCTAATTGGACAAGAATAAGCCTAGGAAGGACGAAAATGACCTAAATGTTCGTCCAATGACACAAACACACCTATTGGATGCACAAGATTGCATAAAAACCCTAATTGGACAAGAATAAGACTAGGGAGGACGAAAATGACCTAAATGTTCATCCAATGACACAAATGAACTTATTGAATGCACAAGATTGGTTTAAAACTCTAATCGGACAAGAATAAGCCTAGGGAGGACGAAAATGACCTAAATGTTCGTCCAATGATACAAACACACCTATTGGATGCACAAGATTGCATAAAAACCCTAATTGGAAAAGTATAAGACTAGGGAGGACGAAAATGACCTAAATGTTCCTCCAATGACACAAACACACCTATTGGATGCACAAGATTGCATAAAAACCCTAATTCGACAAGAATAAGACTAGGGAGGACGAAAATGACCTAAATGCTCATCCAATGACACAAATGAACTTATTGGATGCACAAGATTGGTTAAAAACCCTAATTGGACAAGAATAAGCCTAGGGAGGACGAAAATGACCTAAATGTTCGTCCAATGACACAAACACACCTATTGGATGCACAAGATTGCATAAAAACCCTAATTGGACAAGAATAAGACTAGGGAGGACGAAAATGACCTAAATGTTCATCCAATGACACAAATGAACTTATTGGATGCCCAAGATTGGTTAAAAACCCTAATTGGACAAGAATAAGCATAGGGAGGACGAAAATGACCTAAACGTTCATCCAATGACACAAACCCACATATTGGATGCACAAGATTGCTTAAAACCCTAATTGGACAAGAATAAGACTAGGGAGGACGAAAATGACCTAAATGTTCATCCAATGACACAAATGAACTTATTGAATGGACAAGATTGGTTAAAAACCCTAATCAGACAAGAATAAGCCTAGGGAGGACGAAAATGACCTAAATGTTCGTCCAATGACACAAACACACCTATTGGATGCACAAGATTGCATAAAAACCCTAATTGGACAAGAATAAGACTAGGGAGGACGAAAATGACCTAAATGTTCATCCAATGACACAAATGAACTTATTGGATGCACAAGATTGGTTAAAAACCCTAATTGGACAAGAATAAGCATAGGGAGGACGAAAATGACCTAAATGTTCATCCAATGACACAAATGAACTTATTGAATGCACAAGATTGGTTAAAAACCCTAATTGGACAAGAATAAGCCTAGGGAGGACCAAAATGACCTAAATGTTCATCCAATGACACAAATGAACTTATTGGATGCACAAGATTGGTTAAAAACCCTAATTGGACAAGAATAAGCCTAGGGTGGACGAAAATGACCTAAATGTTCATCCAATGACACAATTGAACTTATTGGATGCACAAGATTGGTTAAAAACCCTAATTGGACAAGAATAAGCCTAGGGAGGACGAAAATGACCTAAATGTTCGTCCAATGACACAAACACACCTATTGGATGCACAAGATTGCATAAAAATCCTAATTGGACAAGAATAAGACTTGGGAGGACGAAAATGACCTAAATGTTCATCCAATGACACAAATGAACTTATTGGATGCACAAGATTGGTTAAAAACCCTAATTGGCCAAGAATAAGCCTAGGGAGGACGAAAATGACCTAAATGTTCGTCCAATGACACAAACACACCTATTGGATGCCCAAGATTGCATAAAAACCCTAATTGGACAAGAATAAGACTAGGGAGGACGAAAATGACCTAAATGTTCATCCAATGACACAAATGAACTTATTGGATGCACAAGATTGGTTAAAAACCCTAATTGGACAAGAATAAGCATAGGGAGGACGAAAATGACCTAAATGTTCATCCAATTACACAAATGAACTTATTGGATGCACAAGGTTGGTTAAAAACCCTAATTGGACAAGAATAAGTCTAGGGAGGACGAAAATGACATAAATGTTCGTCCAATGACACAAACGAACTTATTGGATGCACAAGGTTGGGTAAAAACCCTAATTGGACAAGAATAAGCCTAGGGAGGACGAAAATGACCTAAATGTTCGTCCAATGACACAAATGAACTTATTGGATGCACAAGATTGGCTAGAAACCCTAATTGGACAAGAATAAGCCTAGGGAGGACGAAAATGACCTAAATGTTCCTCCAATGACACAAACACACCTATTGGATGCACAAGATTGGTTAAAAACCCTAATTGGACATGAATAAGCATAGGAAAGACGAAAATGACCTAAATGTTCATCCAATGACACAAACACACCTATTGGACGCATAAGATTGCATAAAAACCCTAATTGGACAAGAATAAGACTTGGGAGTACGAAAATGACCTAAATGTTCCTCCAATGACACAAATGAACTTATAGGATGCAAAAGATTGGTTAAAAACCCTAATTGGACAAGAATAAGCATAGGGAGGACGAAAATGACCTAAATGTTCATCCAATTACACAAATGAACTTATTGGATGCACAAGGTTGGTTAAAAACCCTAATTGGACAAGAATAAGCCTAGGGAGGACGAAAATGACCTAAATGTTCATCCAATGACACAAATGAACTTATTGGATGCACAAGATTGCATAAAAACCCTAATTGGACAAGAATAAGCCTAGGGAGAACGAAAATGACCTAAATGTTCATCCAATGACACAAATGAACTTATTGGATGCACAAGATTGGTTGAAAACCCTAATTGGACAAGAATAAGCCTAGGGAGGACGAAAATGACCTAAATGTTCTTCCAATGACACAAATGAACTTATTGGATGCACAAGATTGGTTAAAAACCCTAATTGGACAAGAATAAGCCTAGGGAGGACGAAAATGACCTAAATGTTCGTCCAATGACACAAACACACCTATTGGATGCACAAGATTGCATAAAAACCCTAATTGGACAAGAATAAGACTAGGGAGGACGAAAATGACCTAAATGTTCATCCAATGACACAACTGAACTTATTGGATGCACAAGATTGGTTAAAAACCCTAATTGGACAAGAATAAGCATAGGGAGGACGAAAATGACCTAAATGTTCATCCAATTACACAAATGAACTTGTTGGATGCACAAGGTTGGTTAAAAACCCTAATTGGACAAGAATAAGCCTAGGGAGGACGAAAATGACCTAAATGTTCCTCCAATGACACAAACACACCTATTGGATGCACAAGATTGGTTAAAAACCCTAATTGGACAAGAATAAGCCTAGGGAGGACGAAAATGACCTAAATGTTCGTCCAATGACACAAACACACCTATTGGATACACAAGATTGCATAAAAACCCTAATTGGACAAGAATAAGACTAAGGACGACGAAAATGACCTAAATGTTCGTCCAATGACACAAACACACCTATTGGATGCACAAGATTGGTTAAAAACACTAATTGGACAAGAATAAGCCTAGGGACGACGAAAATGACCTAAATGTTCGTCCAATGACACAAACACACCTATTGGATGCACAATATTGCATAAAAACCCTAATTGGACAAGAATAAGACTAGGGAGGACGAAAATGACCTAAATGTTCCTCCAATGACACAAACACACCTATTGGATGCACAAGATTGGTTAAAAACCCTAATTGGACAAGAATAAGCCTAGGGAGGACGAAAATGACCTAAATGTTCGTCTACTGACACAAATGAACTTATTGGATGCACAAGATTGGTTAAAAACCCTAATTGGACAAGAATAAGCCTAGGTAAGACGAAAATGACCTAAATGTTCATCCAATGACACAAATGCACTTATTGGATGCACAAGATTGGTTAAAAACCGTAATTAGACAAGAATAAGCCTAGGGAGGACGAAAATGACCTAAATGTTCGTCCAATGACACAAACACACCTATTGGATGCACAAGATTGCATAAAAACCCTAATTGGACAAGAATAAGACTAGGGAGGACGAAAATGACCTAAATGTTCCTGTAATGACACAAACCCACCTATTGGATACACAAGATTGCATAAAAACCCTAATTGGACAAGAATAAGACTAGGGAGGACGAAAATGACCTAAATGTTCATCCAATGACACAAATGAACTTATTGGATGCACTAGATTGGTTAAAAACCCTAATTGGACAAGAATAAGCCTAGAGAGGACGAAAATGACCTAAATGTTCGTCCAATGACACAAACACACCTATTGGATGCACAAGATTGCATAAAAACCCTAATTGGACAAGAATAAGACTAGGGAGGACGAAAATGACCTAAATGTTCATCCAATGACACAAATGAACTTATTGGATCCACAAGATTGGTTAAAAACCCTAATTGGACAAGAGTAAGCATAGGGAGGACGAAAAGGACCTAAATGTTCATTCAATGACACAAACCCACATATTGGATGCACAAGATTGCTTAAAACCCTAATTGGACAAGAATAAGACTAGGGAGGACGAAAATGACCTAAATGTTCATCCAATGACACAAATGAACTTATTGGATGCACAACATTGGTTAAAAACCCTAATTGGACAAGAATAAGCCTAAGGAGGACGAAAATGACCTAAATGTTCATCCAATGACTCAAATGAACTTATTGGATGCACAAGATTGGTTAAAAACCCTAATTGGACAAGAATAAGCCTAGGGAGGGCGAAAATGACCTAAATGTCTTTCCAATGACACAAATGAACTTATTGGATGCACAAGATTGGTTAAAAACCCTAATTGGACAAGAATAAGCCTAGGGAGGATGAAAATGAGCTAAATGTTCATCCAATGAAACAAATCAACTTATTGGATGCACATGATTGGTTAAAAACCCTAGTTGGACAAGAATAAGCCTAGGGAGGACAAAAATGACCTAAATGTTCGTCTAATGACACTAATGAACTTATTGGATGCACAAGATTGGTTAAAAACCCTAATTGGACAAGAATAAGCCTAGGGAGGACGAAAATGACCTAAATGTTCGTCCAATGACACAAACACACCTATTGGATGCACAAGATTGCATAAAAACCCTAATTGGACAAGAATAAGACTAGGGAGGACGAAAACGACCTAAATGTTCATCCAATGACACAAATGAACTTATTGGATGCACAAGATTGGTTAAAAACCCTAATTGGACAAGAATAAGCATAGGGAGGACGAAAATGACCTAAATGTTCATCCAATTACACAAATGAACTTATTGGATGCACAAGGTTGCATAAAAACCCTAATTGGACAAGAATAAGACTAGGGAGGACGAAAATGACCTAAATGTTCCTCCAATGACACAAATGAACTTATTGGATGCACAAGGTTGGTTAAAAACCCTTATTGGACAAGAATAAGCATAGGGAGGACGAAAATGACCTAAATGTTCCTCCAATGACACAAACACACCTATTGGATGCACAAGATTGGTTAAAAACCCTAATTGGACAAGAATAAGCCTAGGGAGGACGAAAATGACCTAAATGTTCGTCCAATGACACAAACACACCTATTGGATGCACAAGATTGCATAAAAACCCTAATTGTACAAGAATAAGACTAGGGAGGACGAAAACGACCTAAATGTTTATCCAATGACACAAATGAACTTATTGGATGCACAAGATTGGTTAAAAACCCTAATTGGACAAGAATAAGCATAGGGAGGACGAAAATGACCTAAATGTTCATCCAATTACACAAATGAACTTATTGGATGCACAAGGTTGCATAAAAACCCTAATTGGACAAGAATAAGACTAGGGAGGACGAAAATGACCTAAATGTTCCTCCAATGACACAAATGAACTTATTGGATGCACAAGGTTGGTTAAAAACCCTAATTGGACAAGAATAAGCATAGGGAGGACGAAAATGACCTAAATGTTCCTCCAATGACACAAACACACCTATTGGATGCACAAGATTGGTTAAAAACCCTAATTGGACAAGAATAAGCATAGGAAAGACGAAAATGACCTAAATGTTCATCCAATGACACAAATGAACTTATTGGATGCACAAGGTTGGTTAAAAACCCTAATTGGACAAGAATAAGCCTAGGGAGGACGAAAATGACCTAAATATTCGTCTAATGACACAAACACACCTATTGAATGCACAAGATTACATAAAAACCCTAATTGGACAAGAATAAGACTAAGGAGGACGAAAATGACCTAAATGTTTATCCAATGACACAAACACACCTATTGGATGCACAAGATTGGTTAAAAACCCTAATTGGACAAGAATAAGCCTAGGGAGGATGAAAATGACCTAAATGTTCCTCCAATGTCACAAATGAACTTATTGGATGCACAAGATTGGCTAAAAACCCTAATTGGACAAGAATAAGCCTAGGGAGGACGAAAATGACCTAAATGTTCATCCAATGACACAAATGAACTTATTGGATGCACAAGGTTGGTTAAAAACACTAATTGGACAAGAATAAGCCTAGGGAGGACGAAAATGACCTAAATGTTTGTCCAATGACACAAACACACCTATTGGATGCACAAGATTGCATAAAAACCCTAATTGGACAAAAATAAGACTAGGGAGGACGAAAATGACCTAAACGTTCCTCTAATGACACAAACACACCTATTGGATGCACAAGATTGGTTAAAAACCCTAATTGGACAAGAATAAGCCTAGGGACGACGAAAATGACCTAAATGTTCATCCAATGACACAAATGAACAATTATTGGATACACAAGATTGGTTAAAAATCCTAACTGGACAAGAATAAGCCTAGGGAGAACGAAAATGACCTAAATGTTCGTCCAATGACACAAACACACCTATTGGATGCACAAGATTGCATAAAAACCCTAATTGGACAAGAATAAGACTAGGGAGGACGAAAATGACCTAAATGTTCATCCAATGACACAAATGAACTTATTGGATGCACAAGATTGGTTAAAAACCCTAATTGGACAAGAATAAGCATAGGGAGGACGAAGATGACCTAAATGTTCATCCAATTACACAAATGAACTTATTGGATGCACAAGGTTGGTTAAAAACCCTAATTGGACAAGAATAAGCCTAGGGAGGACGAAAATGACCTAAATGTTCGTCCAATGACACAAATGAACTTATTGGATGCACAAGGTTGGGTAAAAACCCTAATTGGACAAGAATAAGCCTAGGGAGGACGAAAATGACCTAAATGTTCGTCCAATGACACAAATGAACTTATTGGATGCACAAGATTGCCTAAAAACCCTAATTGGACAAGAATAAGCCTAGGGAGGACGAAAATGACCTAAATGTTCCTCCAATGACACAAACACACCTATTGGATGCGCAAGATTGGTTAAAAACCCTAATTGGACAAGAATAAGCATAGGAAAGACGAAAATGACCTAAATGTTCATCCAATGACACAAACACACCTATTGGACGCACAAGATTGCATAAAAACCCTAATTGGACAAGAATAAGACTTGGGAGTACGAAAATGACCTAAATGTTCCTCCAATGACACAAATGAACTTATTGGATGCACAAGATTGGTTAAAAACCCTAATTGGACAAGAATAAGCATAGGGAGGACGAAAATGACCTAAATGTTCGTCCAATGAAACAAACACACCTATTGGATGCAAAAGATTGCATAAAAACCCTAATTGGACAAGAATAAGACTAGGGAGGACGAAAATGACCTAAATGATCATCCAATGACACAAATGAACTTATTGGATGCACAAGATTGGTTAAAAACCCTAATTGGACAAGAATAAGCATAGGGATGACGAAAATGACCTAAATGTTCATCCAATTACACAAATGAACTTATTGGATGCACAAGGTTGGTTAAAAACCCTAATTGGACAAGAATAAGCCTAGGGAGGACGAAAATGACCTAAATGTTCGTCCAATGACACAACCACACCTATTGGATGCACAAGATTGCATAAAAACCCTAATTGCACAAGAATAAGCCTAGGGAGGACGAAAATGACCTAAATGTTCCTCCAATGACACAAATGAACTTATTGGATGCACAAGGTTGGTTAAAACCCCTAATTTGACAAGAATAAGCATAGGGAGGACGAAAATGACCTAAATGTTCAATCAATGACACAAATGAACTTATTGGATGCACAAGGTTGGTTAAAAACCCTAATTGGACTAGAATAAGCCTAGGGAGGACGAAAATGACCTAAATGTTCGTCCAATGACACAAACACACCTATTGAATGCACAAGATTACATAAAAACCCTAATTGGACAAGAATAAGACTAAGGACGACGAAAATGACCTAAATGTTTATCCAATGACACAAACACACCTATTGGATGCACAAGATTGGTTAAAAACCCTAATTGGACAAGAATAAGCCTAGGGAGGACGAAAATGACCTAAATGTTCCTCCAATGTCACAAATGAACTTATTAGATGCACAAGATTGGCTAAAAACCCTAATTGGACAAGAATAAGCCTAGGGAGGACGAAAATGACCTAAATGTTCATCCAATGACACAAATGAACTTATTGGATGCACAAGGTTGGTTAAAAACCCTAATTGGACAAGAATAAGCCTAGGGACGACGAAAATGTCCTAAATGTTCGTCCAATGACACAAACACACCTATTGGATGCACAAGATTGCATAAAAACCCTAATTGGACAATAATAAGACTAGGGAGGTCGAAAATGACCTAAATGTTCCTCCAATGACACAAACACACCTATTGGATGCACAAGATTGGTTAAAAACCCTAATTGGACAAGAATAAGCCTAGGGAGGACGAAAATGACCTAAATGTTCGTCCAATGACACAAACACACCTATTGGATGGACAAGATTGCATAAAAACCCTAATTGGACAAGAATAAGACTATGGAGGACGAAAATGACCTAAATGTTTATCCAATGACACAAAAACACCTATTGGATGCACAAGATTGGTTAAAAACCCTAATTGGACAAGAATAAGCCTAGGGAGGACGAAAATGACCTAAATGTTCCTCCAATGACACAAACACACCTATTGGATGCACAAGATTGCATAAAAACCATAATTCGACAAGAATAAGACTAGGGAGGACGAAAATGACCTAAATGACACAAACACACCTATTGGATGCACAAGATTGCATAAAAACCCTAATTCGACAAGAATAAGACTAGGGAGGGCGTAAATGACCTAAATGTTCCACCAATGACACAAACACACCTATTGGATGCACAAGATTGCATAAAAACCCTAATTGGACAAGAATAAGCCAAGGGAGGCAAAAATGACCTAAATGTTCAACCAATGACACAAATGAACTTATTGGATGCACAAGGTTGGTTAAAAACCCTAATTGGACAAGAATAAGCCTAGGGAGGACGAAAATGACCTAAATGTTCGTCCAATGACACAAACACACCTATTGGATGCAAAGGATTGCATAAAAACCCTAATTGGACAAGAATAAGCCTAGGGAGGACGAAAATAACTTAAATGTTCATCCAATGACCCAAATGAACTTATTGGAAGCACAAGATTGGTTAAAAACCCTAATTGGACAAGAATAAGCCTAGGGAGGACGAAAATGACCTAAATGTTCATCCAATGACACAAATGAACTTATTGGATGCACAAGATTGGTTAAAAACCCTAATTGGACAAGAATAAGCCTAGGGAGGACGAAAATGACCTAAATGTTCGTCCAATGACACAAACACACCTATTGGATGCACAAGATTGCATAAAAACCCTAATTGGACAAGAATAAGACTAGGGAGGACGAAAATGACCTAAATGTTCATCCAATGACACAAATGAACTTATTGGATGCACAAGATTGGTTAAAAACCCTAATTGGACAAGAATAAGCATAGGGAGGACGAAAATGACCTAAACGTTCATCCAATGACACACACCCACATATTGGATGCACAAGATTGCTTAAAACCCTAATTGGACAAGAATAAGACTAGGGAGGACGAAAATGACCTAAATGTTCATCCAATGACACAAATGAACTTATTGAATGCACAAGATTGGTTAAAAACCCTAATTGGACAAGAATAAGACTAGGGAGGACGAAAATGACCTAAATGTTCATCCAATGACACAAATGAACTTATTGGATGCACAAGATTGGTTAAAAACCCTAATTGGACCAGAATAAGCCTAGGGAGGATGAAAATGACCTAAATGTTCAACCAATGACACAAATGAACTTATTGGATGCACAAGGTTGGTTAAAAACCCTAATTGGACAAGAATAAGCCTAGGGAGGACGAAAATGACCTAAATGTTCGTCCAATGACACAAACACACCTATTGGATGCACAAGATTGCATAAAAACCCTAATTGTACAAGAATAAGACTAGGGAGGACGAAAATGACCTAAATGTTCCTCCAATGATACAAACACACCTATTGGATGCACAAGATTGCTTAAAACCCTAATTGGACAAGAATAAGACTAGGGAGGACGAAAATGACCTAAATGTTCATCCAATGACACAAATGAACTTATTGGATGCACAAGATTGGTTAAAAACCCTAATTGGACAAGAATAAGCATAGGGAGGACGAAAATGACCGAAATGTTCATCCAATGACACAAACCCACATATTGGATGCACAAGATTGCTTAAAACCCTAATTGGACAAGAATAAGACTAGGGAGGACGAAAATGACCTAAATGTTCATCCAATGACCCAAATGAACTTATTGGATGCACAAGATTGGTTAAAAACCCTAATCGGACAAGAATAAGCCTAGGGAGGACGAAAATGACCTAAATGTTCGTCCAATGACACAAACACACCTATTGGATGCACAAGATTGCATAAAAATCCTAATTGGACAAGAATAAGACTAGGGAGGACGAAAATGACCTAACTGTTCCTCCAATGACACAAACACACCAATTGGATGCACAAGATTGCATAAAGACCCTAATTGGACAACAATAAGACTAAGGAGGACGAACATGACCTAAATGTTCATCCAATGACACAAATGAACTTATTGGATGCACAAGATTGGTTAAAAACCCTAATTGGACAAGAATAAGCCTAGGGAGGACGAAAATGACCTAAATGTTCGTCCAATGACACAAACACACCTATTGGATGCACAAGATTGCATAAAAACCCTAATTGGACAAGAATAAGACTAGGGAGGACGAAAATGACCTAAATGTTCATCCAATGACACAAATGAACTTATTGGATGCACAAGATTGGTTAAAAACCCTAATTGGACAAGAATAAGCATAGGGAGGACGAAAATGACCTAAACGTTCATCCAATGACACAAACCCACATATTGGATGCACAAGATTGCTTAAAACCCTAATTGGAAAAGAATAAGACTAGGGAGGACGAAAATGACCTAAATGTTCATCCAATGACACAAATGAACTTATTGAATGCACAAGATTGGTTAAAAACCCTAATCGGACAAGAATAAGCCTAGGGAGGATGAAAATGGCCTAAATGTTCTTCCAATGACACAAACACACCTATTGGATGCACAAGATTGCATAAAAACCCTAATTGGACAAGAATAAGACTAGGGAGGACGAAAATGACCTAAATGTTCATCCAATGACACAAATGAACTTATTGGATGCACAAGATTGGTTAGAAACCCTAATTGGACAAGAATAAGCATAGGGAGGACGAAAATGACCTAAATGTTCATCCAATTACACAAATGAACTTATTGGATGCACAAGGTTGGTTAAAAACCCTAATTGGACAAGAATAAGCCTAGGGAGGACGAAAATGACCTAAATGTTCGTCCAATGACACAAATGAACTTATTGGATGCACAAGGTTGGGTAAAAACCCTAATTGGACAACAATAAGCCTAGGGAGGACGAAAATGACCTAAATGTTCGTCCAATGACACAAACACACCTATTGGATGCACAAGATTGGTTAAAAACCCTAATTGGACAATAATAAGCATAGGAAAGACGAAAATGACCTAAATGTTCATCCAATGACACAAACACACCTATTGGACGCATAAGATTGGTTAAAAACCCTAATTGGACAAGAATAAGACTTGGGAGGACGAAAATGACCTAAATGTTCCTCCAATGACACAAATGAACTTATTGGATGCACAAGATTGGTTAAAAACCCTAATTGGACAAGAATAAGCCTAGGGAGGACGAAAATGACCTAAATGTTCGTCCAATGAAACAAACACAACTATTGGATGATCAAGATTGCATAAAAACCCTAATTGGACAAGAATAAGACTAGGGAGGACGAAAATGACCTAAATGATCATCCAATGACACAAATGAACTTATTGGATGCACAAGATTGGTTAAAAACCCTAATTGGACAAGAATAAGCATAGGGATGACGAAAATGACCTAAATGTTCATCCAATGACACAAATGAACTTATTGGATGCACAAGGTTGGTTAAAAACCCTAATTGGACAAGAATAAGCCTAGGGAGGACGAAAATGACCTAAATGTTCGTCCAATGACACAACCACACCTATTGGATGCACAAGATTGCATAAAAACCCTAATTGCACAAGAATAAGCCTAGGGAGGACGAAAATGACCTAAATGTTCCTCCAATGACACAAATGAACTTATTGGATGCACAAGGTTGGTTAAAAACCCTAATTGGACAAGAATAAGCCTAGGGAGGACGAAAATGACCTAAATGTTCAACCAATGACACAAATGAACTTATTGGATGCACAAGGTTGGTTAAAAACCCTAATTGGACAAGAATAAGCCTAGGGAGGACGAAAATGACTTAAATGTTCGTCCAATGACACAAACACACCTATTGAATGCACAAGATTACATAAAAACCCTAATTGGACAAGAAAAAGACTAAGGAGGACGAAAATGACCTAAATGTTTATCCAATGACACAAACACACCTATTGGATGCACAAGATTGGTTAAAAACCCTAATTGGACAAGAATAAGCCTAGGGAGGACGAAAATGACCTAAATGTTCGTCCAATGACACAACCACACATATTGGATGCACAAGATTGCATAAAAACCCTAATTGCACAAGAATAAGCCTAGGGAGGACGAAAATGACCTAAATGTTCCTCCAATGACACAAATGAACTTATTGGATGCACAAGGTTGGTTAAAAACCCTAATTTGACTAGAATAAGCCTAGGGAGGACGAAAATGACCTAAATGTTCAATCAATGACACAAATAAACTTATTGGATGCACAAGGTTGGTTAAAAACCCTAATTGGACAAGAATAAGCCTAGGGAGGACGAAAATGACCTAAATGTTCGTCCAATGACATAAACACACCTATTGAATGCACAAGATTACATAAAAACCCTAATTGGACAAGAATAAGACTAAGGAGGACGAAAATGACCTAAATGTTTATCCAATGTCACAAACACACCTATTGGATGCACAAGATTGGTTAAAAACCCTAATTGGACAAGAATAAGCCTAGGGAGGACGAAAATGACCTAAATGTTCCTCCAATGTCACAAATGAACTTATTGGATGCACAAGATTGGCTAAAAACCCTAATTGGACAAGAATAAGCATAGGGAGGACGAAAATGACCTAAATGTTCCTCCAATGACACAAATGAACTTATTGGATGCACAAGGTTGGTTAAAAACCCTAATTTGACTAGAATAAGCCTAGGGAGGACGAAAATGACCTAAATGTTCAATCAATGACACAAATAAACTTATTGGATGCACAAGGTTGGTTAAAAACCCTAATTGGACAAGAATAAGCCTAGGGAGGACGAAAATGACCTAAATGTTCGTCCAATGACACAAATGAACTTATTGGATGCACAAGGTTGGTTAAAAACCCTAATTGGACAAGAATAAGCTTAGGGAGGAAGAAAATGTCCTAAATGTTCAACCAATTACACAAATGAACTTATTGGATGCACATGGTTGGTTAAAAACACTAATTGGACAAGAATAAGCCTAGGGAGGACGAAAATGACCTAAATGTTCGTCCAATGACACAAACACACCTATTGAATGCACAAGATTACATAAAAATTCTAATTGGACAAGAATAAGACTAAGGAGGACGAAAATGACCTAAATGTTTATCCAATGACACAAACACAGCTATTGGATGCACAAGATTGGTTAAAAACCCTAATTGGACAAGAATAAGCCTAGGGAGGACGAAAATGACCTAAATGTTCCTCCAATGTCACAAATGAACTTATTGGATGCACAAGATTGGCTAAAAACCCTAATTGGACAAGAATAAGCATAGGGAGGACGAAAATGACCTAAATGTTCATCCAATGACACAAATGAACTTATTGGATGCACAAGGTTGGTTAAAAACCCTAATTGGACAAGAATAACCCTAGGGACGACGAAAATGACCTAAATGTTCGTCCAATGACACAAACACACCTATTGGATGCACAAGATTGCATAAAAACCCTAATTGGACAATAATAAGACTAGGGAGGACGAAAATGACCTAAATGTTCCTCCAATGACACAAACACACCTATTGGATGCACAAGAATGGTTAAAAACCCTAATTGGACAAGAATAAGCATAGGGAGGATGAAAATGACCTAAATGTTCGTCCATTGACACAAACACACCTATTGGATGCACAAGATTGCATAAAAACCCTAATTGGACAAGAATAAGACTAGGGAAGACGAAAATGACCTAAATGTTCGTCCAATGACACAAACACACCTATTGGATGCACAAGATTGGTTAAAAACACTAATTGGACAAGAATAAGCCTAGGGACGACGAAAATGACCTAAATGTTCGTCCAATGACACAAACACACCTATTGGATGCACAAGATTGCTTAAAAACCCTAATTGGACAAGAATAAGACTAGGGAGGACGAAAATGACCTAAATGTTCCTCCAATGACACAAATGAACTTATTGGATGCACAAGATTGGTTAAAAACCCTAATTGGACAAGAATAAGCCTAGGGAGGACGAAAATGACCTAAATGTTCGTCCAATGACACAAACACGCCTATTGGATGCACAAGATTGCATAAAAACCCTAATTGGACAAGAATAAGTATAGGGAGGACGAAAATGACCTAAATGTTCCTCCAATGAAACAAACACACCTATTGGATGCACAAGATTGCATAAAAACCCTAATTGGACAAGAATAAGACTAGGGAGGACGAAAATGACCTAAATGTTCATCCAATGACACAAATGAACTTATTGGATGCACAAGATTGGTTAAAAACCCTAATTGGACAAGAATAAGCATAGGGAGGAAGAAAATGACCTAAACGTTCATCCAATGACACAAACCCACATATTGGATGCACAAGATTGCTTAAAACCCTAATTGGACAAGAATAAGACTAGGGAGGACGAAAATGACCTAAATGTTCATCCAATGACACAAATGAACTTATTGAATGCACAAGATTGGTTAAAAACCCTTATCGGACAAGAATAAGCCTAGGGAGGATGAAAATGACCTAAATGTTCTTCCAATGACACAAACACACCTATTGGATGCACAAGATTGCATAAAAACCCTAATTGGACAAGAATAAGACTAGGGAGGACGAAAATGACCTAAATGTTCTTCCAATGACACAAACACACCTATTGGATGCACAAGATTGCATAAAAACCCTAATTGGAGAAGAATAAGACTAGGGAGGACGAAAATGACCTAAATGTTCGTCCAATGACACAAACACACCTATTGGATGCACAAGATTGCATAAAAACCCTAATTGGACAAGAATAAGACTAGGGAGGACGAAAATGACCTAAATGTTCATCCAATGACACAAATGAACTTATTGTATGCACAAGATTGGCTAAAAACCATAATTGGACAAAAAAAGCATAGGGTGGTCGAAAATGACCTAAATGTTCGTCCAATGACACAAACACACCTATTGGATGCACAGGATTGCTTAAAACCCTTATTGGACAAGAATAAGCCTAGGGAGAACGTAAATGACCTAAATGTTCATCCAATGACACAAATGAACTTATTGGATGCACAAGATTGGTTAAAAACCCTAATTGGACAAGAATAAGCATAGGGAGGACGAAAATGACCTAAATGTTCATCCAATGACACAAACACACATATCGGATGCACAAGATTGCTTAAAACCCTAATTGGACAAGAATAAGACTAGGGATGACGAAAATGACCTAAATGTTCATCCAATGACACAAATGAACTTATTGGATGCATAAGATTGGTTAAAAACCCTAATTGGACAAGAATAAGCCTAGGGAGGACGAAAATGACCTAAATGTTCGTCCAATGACACAAACACACCTATTGGATGCACAAGATTGCATAAAAACCCTAATTGGACAAGAATAAGACTAGGGAGGACTTAAATGACCTAAATGTTCCACCAATGACACAAATGAACTTATTGGATGCACAAGGTTGGTTAAAAACCCTAATTGGAAAAGAATAAGCCTACGGAGGACGAAAATGACCTAAATGTTCAACCAATGACACAAATGAACTTATTGGATGCACAAGGTTGGTTAAAAACCCTAATTGAACAAGAATAAGCCTAGGGAGGACGAAAATGGCCTAAATGTTCGTCCAATGACACAAACACACCAATTGTATGCACAAGATTGCATAAAAACCCTAATTGGACAAGAATAAGCCTAGGGAGGATGAAAATGACTTAAATGTTCGTCCAATGGCACAAACACACCTATTGGATGCACAAGATTGCATAAAAACCCTAATTGGACAAGAATAAGACTAGGGAGGACGAAAATGACCTAAATGTTCATCCAATGACACAAATGAACTTATTGGATGCACAAGATTGGTTAAAAACCCTAATTGGACAAGAATAAGCCTAGGGAGGACGAAAATGACCTAAATGTTCATCCAATGACACAAATGAACTTATTGGATGCACAAGATTGGTTAAAAACCCTAATTGGACAATAATAAGCCTTGGGAGGACGAAAATGACCTAAATGTTCATCCAATGACACAAATGAACTTATTGGATGCACAAGATTGGTTAAAAACCCTAATTGGACAAGAATAAGCATAGGGAGGACGAAAATGACCTAAATGTTCATCCAATGACACAAATGAACTTATTGTATGCACAAGATTGGTTAAAAACCCTAATTGGACAAGAATAAGCATAGGGAGGACGAAAATGACCTAAATGTTCATCCAATGACACAAACACACATATTGGATGCATAAGAATATTTAAAATACTAATTGCACAAGAATAAGACTAGGGATGACGAAAATGACCTAAATGTTCATCCAATGATACAAATGAACTTATTGGATGCACAAGATTGGTTAAAAACCCTAATTGGACAAGAATAAGCCTAGGGAGGACGAAAATGACCTAAATGTTCGTCCAATGACACAAACACACCTATTGGATGCACAAGATTGCATAAAAACCCTAATTGGACAAGAATAAGACTAGGGAGGACGAAAATGACCTAAATGTTCCTCCAATGACACAAATGAACTTATTGGATGCACAAGGTTGGTTAAAAACCCTAATTGGACAAGAATAAGCTTAGGGAGGACGAAAATGTCCTAAATGTTCAACCAATTACACAAATGAACTTATTGGATGCACAAGGTTGGTTAAAAACACTAATTGGACAAGAATAAGCCTAGGGAGGACGAAAATGACCTAAATGTTCGTCCAATGACACAAACACACCTATTGGATGCACAAGATTGCATAAAAACCCTAATTGGACAAAAATAAGACTAGGGAGGACGAAAATGACCTAAACGTTCCTCTAATGACACAAACACACCTATTGGATGCACAAGATTGGTTAAAAACCCTAATTGGACAAGAATAAGCCTAGGGAGGACGAAAATGACCTAAATGTTCATCCAATGACACAAATGAACAATTATTGGATACACAAGATTGGTTAAAAATCCTAACTGGACAAGAATAAGCCTAGGGAGAACGAAAATGACCTAAATGTTCGTCCAATGACACAAACACACCTATTGGATGCACAAGATTGCATAAAAACCCTAATTGGACAAGAATAAGACTAGGGAGGACGCAAATGACTTAAATGTTCCTCCAATGACACAAACACACCTATTGGATGCACAAGATTGGTTAAAATTCTTAATTGGACAAGAATAAGCCTAGGGAGGACGAAAATGACCTAAATGTTCGTCCAATGACACAAACAAACCTATTGGATGCACAAGATTGCATAAAAACCCTTATTGGACAAAAATAAGACTAGGGAGGACGAAAATGACCTAAATGTTCATCCAATGACACAAATGAACTTATTGGATGCACAAGATTGGTTAAAAACCCTAATTGGACAAGAATAAGCATAGGGAGGACGAAAATGACCTAAATGTTCATCCAATGACACAAATGAATTTATTGAATGCACAACATTGGTTAAAAACCCTAATCAGACAAGAATAAGCCTAGGGAGGACGAAAATGACCTAAATGTTCGTCCAATGACACAAACACACCTATTGGATGCACAAGATTGCATAAAAACCCTAATTGGACAAGAATAAGACTAGGGAGGACGAAAATGACCTAAATGTTCCTCCAATGACACAAACACACCTATTGGATGCACAAGATTGCATAAAAACCCTAATTGGACAAAAATAAGACTAGGGAGGACGAAAATGACCTAAATGTTCATCCAATGACACAAATGAACTTATTGGATGCACAAGGTTGGTTAAAAACCCTAATTGGACAAGAATAAGCCTAGGGAGGACGAAAATGACCTAAATGTTCAACCAATGACACAAATGAACTTATTGGATGCACAAGGTTGGTTAAAAACCCTAATTGGACAAGAATAAGCCTAGGGAGGACGAAAATGACCTAAATGTTCAACCAATGACACAAATGAACTTATTGGATGCACAAGGTTGGTTAAAAACCCTAATTGGACAAGAATAAGCCTAGGGAGTACGAAAATGACCTAAATGTTCGTCCAATGACACAAACACACCTATTGGATGCAAATGATTGCATAAAAACCCTAATTGGACAAGAATAAGCCTAGGGAGGACGAAAATGACCTAAATGTTCGTCCAAAGACACAAACACTCCTATTGGATGCACAAGATTGCATAAAAACCCTAATTGGACAAGAACAAGCCTAGGGAGGACGAAAATGACCTAAATGTTCATCCAATGACACAAATGAACTTATTGGATGCACAAGATTGGTTAAAAACCCTAATTGGACAAGAATAAGCATAGAGAGGACTTAAATGACCTAAATGTTCATCCAATGACACAAATGAACTTATTGGATGCACAAGATTGGTTAAAAACCCTAATTGGACAAGAATAAGCATAGGGAGGACGAAAATGACCTAAATGTTCGTCCAATGACACAAACACACCTATTGGATGCACAAGATTGCATAAAAACCCTAATTGGACAAGAATAAGACTAGGGACGACGAAAATGACCTAAATGTTCGTCCAATGACACAAACACACCTATTGGATGCACAAGATTGGTTAAAAACACTAATTGGACAAGAATAAGCCTAGGGACGACGAAAATGACATAATTGTTCGTCCAACGACACAAACACACCTATTGGATGCACAAGTTTGCATAAAAACCCTAATTGGACAAGAATAAGACTAGGGAGGACGAAAATGACCTAAATGATCCTCCAATGACACAAACACACCTATTGGATGCACAAGATTGGTTAAAAACCCTAATTGGACAAGAATAAGCCTAGGGAAGACGAAAATGACCTAAATGTTCATCCAATGACACAAACACACCTATTGGATGCACAAGATTGCATAAAAACCCTAATTGGACAAGAATAAGACTAGGGAGGACGAAAATGACCTAAATGTTCCTCCAATGACACAAATGAACTTATTGGATGCACAAGGTTGGTTAAAAACCCTAATTGGACAAGAATAAGCTTAGGGAGGAAGAAAATGTCCTAAATGTTCAACCAATTACACAAATGAACTTATTGGATGCACATGGTTGGTTAAAAACACTAATTGGACAAGAATAAGCCTAGGGAGGACGAAAATGACCTAAATGTTCGTCCAATGACACAAACACACCTATTGGATGCACAAGATTGCATAAAAACCCTAATTGGACAAGAATAAGACTAGGGAGGAAATGTTCCTCCAATGACACAAATGAACTTATTGGATGCACAAGGTTGGTTAAAAACCCTAATTGGACAAGAATAAGCTTAGGGAGGACGAAAATGTCCTAAATGTTCAACCAATTACACAAATGAACTTATTGGATGCACAAGGTTGGTTAAAAACACTAATTGGACAAGAATAAGCCTAGGGAGGACGAAAATGACCTAAATGTTCGTCCAATGACACAAACACACCTATTGGATGCACAAGATTGCATAAAAACCCTAATTGGACAAAAATAAGACTAGGGAGGACGAAAATGACCTAAACGTTCCTCTAATGACACAAACACACCTATTGGATGCACAAGATTGGTTAAAAACCCTAATTGGACAAGAATAAGCCTAGGGAGGACGAAAATGACCTAAATGTTCATCCAATGACACAAATGAACAATTATTGGATACACAAGATTGGTTAAAAATCCTAACTGGACAAGAATAAGCCTAGGGAGAACGAAAATGACCTAAATGTTCGTCCAATGACACAAACACACCTATTGGATGCACAAGATTGCATAAAAACCCTAATTGGACAAGAATAAGACTAGGGAGGACGCAAATGACTTAAATGTTCCTCCAATGACACAAACACACCTATTGGATGCACAAGATTGGTTAAAATTCTTAATTGGACAAGAATAAGCCTAGGGAGGACGAAAATGACCTAAATGTTCGTCCAATGACACAAACAAACCTATTGGATGCACAAGATTGCATAAAAACCCTTATTGGACAAAAATAAGACTAGGGAGGACGAAAATGACCTAAATGTTCATCCAATGACACAAATGAACTTATTGGATGCACAAGATTGGTTAAAAACCCTAATTGGACAAGAATAAGCATAGGGAGGACGAAAATGACCTAAATGTTCATCCAATTACACAAATGAACTTGTTGGATGCACAAGGTTGGTTAAAAACCCTAATTGGACAAGAATAAGCATAGGGAGGACGAAAATGACCTAAATGTTCCTCCAATGACACAAACACACCTATTGGATGCACAAGATTGGTTAAAAACCCTAATTGGACAAGAATAAGCCTAGGGAGGACGAAAATGACCTAAATGTTCGTCCAATGACACAAACACACCTATTGGATGCACAAGATTGCATAAAAACCCTAATTGTACAAGAATAAGACTAGGGAGGACGAAAACGACCTAAATGTTCATCCAATGACACAAATGAACTTATTGGATGCACAAGATTGGTTAAAAACCCTAATTGGACAAGAATAAGCATAGGGAGGACGAAAATGACCTAAATGTTCATCCAATTACACAAATGAACTTATTGGATGCACAAGGTTGCATAAAAACCCTAATTGGACAAGAATAAGACTAGGGAGGACGAAAATGACCTAAATGTTCCTCCAATGACACAAATGAACTTATTGGATGCACAAGGTTGGTTAAAAACCCTAATTGGACAAGAATAAGCATAGGGAGGACGAAAATGACCTAAATGTTCCTCCAATGACACAAACACACCTATTGGATGCACAAGATTGGTTAAAAACCCTAATTGGACAAGAATAAGACTAGGGAGGACGAAAATGACCTAAATGTTCATCCAATGACACAAATGAACTTATTGGATGCACAAGATTGGTTAACACACCTATTGGATGCACAAGATTGCATAAAAACCCTAATTGGACAAGAATAAGCCTAGGGAGGACGAAAATGACCTAAATGTTCGTCCAATGACACAAACACACCTATTGGATGCACAAGATTGCATAAAAACCCTAATTGGACAAGAATAAGACTAGGGAGGACGAAAATGACCTAAATGTTCATCCAATGACACAAATGAACTTATTGGATGCACAAGATTGGTTAAAAACCCTAATTGGACAAGAATAAGCATAGGGAGGATGAAAATGACTTAAACGCTCATCCAATGACACAAACCCACATATTGGATGCACAAGATTGCTTAAAACCCTAATTGGACAAGAATAAGACTAGGGAGGACGAAAATGACCTAAATGTTCATCCAATGACACAAATGAACTTATTGGATGCACAAGAATGGTTAAAAACCCTAATTGGACAAGAATAAGCCTAGGGAGGACGAAAATGATCTAAATGTTCATCCAATGACACAAATGAACTTATGGATGCACAAGATTGGTTAAAAACCCTAATTGGACAAGAATAAGCCTAGAGAGGACGAAAATGATCTAAATGTTCATCCAATGACACAAATGAACTTATTGGATGCACAAGATTGGTTAAAAACCCTAATTGGACAAGAATAAGCCTAGGGAGGACGAAAATGACCTAAATGTTCGTCCAATGACACAAACACACCTATTGGATGCACAAGATTGCATAAAAACCCTAATTGGACAAGAATAAGACTAGGGAGGACGAAAATGACCTAAATGTTCCTCCAATGACACAAACACACCTATTGGATGCACAAGATTGCACAAAAACCCTAATTCGACAAGAATAAGACTAGGGAGGACGAAAATGACCTAAATGTTCCTCCAATGACACAAACACACCTATTGGATGCACAAGATTGCATAAAAACCCTAATTGGACAAGAATAAGACTAGGGAAGACGAAAATGACCTAAATGTTCCTCCAATGACACAAACACACCTATTGGATGCACTAGATTGCATAAAAACCCTAATTGGACAAGTATAAGACTAGGGAGGACGAAAATGACCTAAATGTTCATCCAATGACACAAATGAACTTATTGGATGCATAAGATTGGTTAAAAACCCTAATTAGACAAGAATAAGCCTAGGGAGGACGAAAATGACCTAAATGTTCAACCAATGACACAAATGAACTTATTGGATGCACAAGGTTGGTTAAAAACCCTAATTGGACAAGAATAAGCCTAGGGAGGACGAAAATGACCTTAATGTTCGTCCAATGACACAAACACACCTATTGGATGCACAAGATTACATAAAAACCCTAATTGGACAAGAATAAGACTAAGGAGGACGAAAATGACCTAAATGTTTATCCAATGACACAAACACACCTATTAGATGCACAAGATTGGTTAAAAACCCTAATTGGACAAGAATAAGCCTAGGGAGGACGAAAATGACCTAAATGTTCCTCCAATGTCACAAATGAACTTATTAGATGCACAAGATTGGCTAAAAACCCTAATTGGACAAGAATAAGCCTAGGGAGGACGAAAATGACCTAAATGTTCATCCAATGACACAAATGAACTTATTGGATGCACAAGGTTGGTTAAAACCCTAATTGGACAAGAATAAGCCTAGGGACGACGAAAATGACCTAAATGTTCGTCCAATGAAACAAACACACCTATTGGATGCACAAGATTGCATAAAAACCCTAATTGGACAAGAATAAGACTAGGGAGGACGAAAATGACCTAAATGATCATCCAATGACACAAATGAACTTATTGGATGCACAAGATTGGTTAAAAACCCTAATTGGAAAAGAATAAGCATAGGGATGACGAAAATGACCTAAATGTTCCTCCAATTAAACAAATTAACTTATTGGATGCACAAGGTTGGTTAAAAACCCTAATTGGACAAGAATAAGCCTAGGGAGGATGAAAATGACCTAAATGTTCGTCCAATGACACAACCACACCTATTGGATGCACAAGATTGCATAAAAACCCTAATTGCCCAAGAATAAGCCTAGGGAGGACGAAAATGACCTAAATGTTCCTCCAATGACACAAATGAACTTATTGGATGCACAAGGTTGGTTAAAAACCCTAATTGGACAAGAATAAGCCTAGGGAGGACGAAAATGACCTAAATGTTCAACCAATGACACAAATGAACTTATTGGATACACAAAATTGGCTAAAAACCCTAAATGGACAAGAATAAGCCTTGGGAGGACGAAAAAGACCTAACTGTTCATCCAATGACACAAACACACCTATTGGATGCACAAGATTGCATAAAAACCCTAATTGGACAATAATAAGACTAGGGAGGACGAAAATGATCTAAATGTTCCTCCAATGACACAAACACACCTATTGGATGCACAAGATTGGTTAAAAACCCTAATTGGACAAGAATAAGCCTAGGGAGGACGAAAATGACCTAAATGTTTGTCAAATGACACAAATACACCTATTGGATGCACAAGATTGCATAAAAACCCTAATTGGACAAGAATAAGACTAGGGAGGACGAAAATGACCTAAATGTTCATCCAATGACACAAATGAACTTATTGGATGCACAAGATTGGTTAAAAACCCTAATTGGACAAGAATAAGCATAGGGAGGACGAAAATGACCTAAATGTTCATCCAATGACACAAATGAACTTATTGTATGCACAAGATTGGTTAAAAACCCTAATTGGACAAGAATAAGCATAGGGAGGACGAAAATGACCTAAATGTTCATCCAATGACACAAACACACATATTGGATGCATAAGAATATTTAAAATACTAATTGCACAAGAATAAGACTAGGGATGACGAAAATGACCTAAATGTTCATCCAATGATACAAATGAACTTATTGGATGCACAAGATTGGTTAAAAACCCTAATTGGACAAGAATAAGCCTAGGGAGGACGAAAATGACCTAAATGTTCGTCCAATGACACAAACACACCTATTGGATGCACAAGATTGCATAAAAACCCTAATTGGACAAGAATAAGACTAGGGAGGACGAAAATGACCTAAATGTTCCTCCAATGACACAAATGAACTTATTGGATGCACAAGGTTGGTTAAAAACCCTAATTGGACAAGAATAAGCTTAGGGAGGAAGAAAATGTCCTAAATGTTCAACCAATTACACAAATGAACAATTATTGGATACACAAGATTGGTTAAAAATCCTAACTGGACAAGAATAAGCCTAGGGAGAACGAAAATGACCTAAATGTTCGTCCAATGACACAAACACACCTATTGGATGCACAAGATTGCATAAAAACCCTAATTGGACAAGAATAAGACTAGGGAGGACGCAAATGACCTAAATGTTCCTCCAATGACACAAACACACCTATTGGATGCACAAGATTGGTTAAAATTCTTAATTGGACAAGAATAAGCCTAGGGAGGACGAAAATGACCTAAATGTTCGTCCAATGACACAAACAAACCTATTGGATGCACAAGATTGCATAAAAACCCTTATTGGACAAAAATAAGACTAGGGAGGACGAAAATGACCTAAATGTTCATCCAATGACACAAATGAACTTATTGGATGCACAAGATTGGTTAAAAACCCTAATTGGACAAGAATAAGACTAGGGAGGAAATGTTCGTCCAATGACACAAACACGCCTATTGGATGCACAAGATTGCATAAAAACCCTAATTGGACAAGAATAAGACTAGGGAGGAAATGTTCCTCCAATGACACAAATGAACTTATTGGATGCACAAGGTTGGTTAAAAACCCTAATTGGACAAGAATAAGCTTAGGGAGGACGAAAATGTCCAAAATGTTCAACCAATTACACAAATGAACTTATTGGATGCACAAGGTTGGTTAAAAACACTAATTGTACAAGAATAAGCCTAGGGAGGACGAAAATGACCTAAATGTTCGTCCAATGACACAAACACACCTATTGGATGCACAAGATTGCATAAAAACCCTAATTGGACAAAAATAAGACTAGGGAGGACGAAAATGACCTAAACGTTCCTCTAATGACACAAACACACCTATTGGATGCACAAGATTGGTTAAAAACCCTAATTGGACAAGAATAAGCCTAGGGAGGACGAAAATGACCTAAATGTTCATCCAATGACACAAATGAACAATTATTGGATACACAAGATTGGTTAAAAATCCTAACTGGACAAGAATAAGCCTAGGGAGAACGAAAATGACCTAAATGTTCGTCCAATGACACAAACACACCTATTGGATGCACAAGATTGCATAAAAACCCTAATTGGACAAGAATAAGACTAGGGAGGACGCAAATGACTTAAATGTTCCTCCAATGACACAAACACACCTATTGGATGCACAAGATTGGTTAAAATTCTTAATTGGACAAGAATAAGCCTAGGGAGGACGAAAATGACCTAAATGTTCGTCCAATGACACAAACAAACCTATTGGATGCACAAGATTGCATAAAAACCCTTATTGGACAAAAATAAGACTAGGGAGGACGAAAATGACCTAAATGTTCATCCAATGACACAAATGAACTTATTGGATGCACAAGATTGGTTAAAAACCCTAATTGGACAAGAATAAGCATAGGGAGGACGAAAATGACCTAAATGTTCGTCTAATGACACAAACATACATATTGGATGCACAGGATTGGTGAAAACCCTAATTGGACAAGAATAAGACTAGGGAGGACGAAAATGTCCTAAATGTTCATCCAATGACACAAATGAACTTACTGGATGCACAAGATTGGTTAAAAACCCTAATTGGACAAGAATAAGCCTAGGGAGGACGAAAATGACCTAAATGTTCGTCCAATGACACAAACACACTTATTGGATGCACAAGATTGCATAAAAACCCTAATTGGACAAGAATAAGACTAGGGAGGACGAAAATGACCTAAATGTTCCTCCATTGACACAAACACACCTATTGGATGCACAAGAATGCATAAAAACCCTAATTCGACAAGAATAAGACTAGGGAGGACGAAAATGACCTAAATGTTCATCCAATGACACAAATGAACTTATTGGATGCACAAGATTGGTTAAAAACCCTAATTGGACAAGAATAAGCCTAGGGAGGACGAAAATGACCTAAATGTTCGTCCAATGACACAAACACACCTATTGGATGCACAAGATTGCATAAAAACCCTAATTGGACAAGAATAAGACTAGGGAGGACGAAAATGACCTAAATTTTCCTCCAATGACACAAACACACCTATTGGATGCACAAGATTGCATAAAAACCCTAATTCGACAAGAATAAGACTAGGGAGGACGAAAATGACCAAAATGTTCCTCCAATGACACAAACACACATATTGGATACACAAGGTTGGTTAGAAACCCTAATTGGACAAGAATAAGCCTAGGGAGGACGAAAATGACCTAAATGTTCAACCAATGACACAAATGAACTTATTGGATGCACAAGGTTGGTTAAAAACCCTAATTGGACAAGAATAAGCCTAGGGAGGACGAAAATGACCTAAATGTTCATCCAATGACACAAACACACCTATTGTATTCACATGATTGCATAAAAACCCTAATTGGACAAGAATAAGCCTAGGGAGGACGAAAATGACCTAAATGTTCGTCCAATGACACAAACACACCTATTGGATGCACAAGATTGCATAAAAACCCTAATTGGACAAGAATAAGACTAGGGAGGACGAAAATGACCTAAATGTTCGTCCAATGACACAAACACACCTATTGTATGCACAAGATTGCATAAAAACCCTAATTGGACAAGAATAAGCCTAGGGAGGACGAAAATGACCTAAATGTTCATCCAATGACACAAATGAACTTATTGGATGCACAAGGTTGGTTAAAAACCCTAATTGGACAAGAATAAGCATAGGGAGGACGAAAATGACCTAAATGTTCCTCCAATGACACAAACACACCTATTGGATGCACAAGATTGGTTTAAAACCCTAATTGGACAAGAATAAGCCTAGGGAGGACGAAAATGACCTAAATGTTCGTCCAATGACACAAACACACCTATTGGATGCACAAGATTGCATAAAAACCCTAATTGGACAAGAATAAGACTAGGGAGGACGAAAATGACCTAAATGTTCATCCAATGACACAAACACACCTATTGGATGCACAAGATTGCATAAAAACCCTAATTGGACAAGAATATGACTAGGGAGGACGAAAATGACCTAAATGTTCATCCACTGAAACAAATGAACTTATTGGATGCACATGATTGGTTAAAAACCCTAATTGGACAAGAATAAGCCTAGAGAGGACGAAAATGACCTAAATGTTCGTCCAATGACACAAATGAACTTATTGGATGCACAAGATTGGTTAAAAACCCTAATTGGACAAGAATAAGCCTAGGGAGGACGAAAATGACCTAAATGTTCGTCCAATGATACAAACACACCTATTGGATGCACAAGATTGCATAAAAACCCTAATTGGACAAGAATAAGACTAGGGAGGACGAAAATGACCTAAATGTTCCTCCAATGACACAAACACACCTATTGGATGCACAAGATTGCATAAAAACCCTAATTGGACAAGAATAAGACTAGGGAGGACGAAAATGACCTAAATGTTCATCCAATGACACAAATGAACTTATTGGATGCACAAGATTGGTTAAAAACCCTAATTGGACAAGAATAAGCCTAGGGAGGACGAAAATGACCTAAATGTTCATCAAATGACACAAATGAACTTATTGGATGCACCAGATTGGTTGAAAACCCTAATTGGACAAGAATAAGCCTAGGGAGGACGAAATTGACCTAAATGTTCGTCCAATGACACAAATGAACTTATTGGATGCACAAGATTGGTTAAAAACCCTAATTGGACAAGAATAAGCCTAGGGAGGACGAAAATGACCTAAATGTTCATCCAATGACACAAATGAACTTATTGGATGCACAAAATTAGTTAAAAACCCTAATTGGACAAGAATAAGCCTAGGGAGGACGAAAATGACCTAAATGTTCGTCCAATGATACAAACACACCTATTGGATGCACAAGATTGCATAAAAACCCTAATTGGACAAGAATAAGACTAGGGAGGACAAAAATGACCTAAATGTTCCTCCAATGACACAAACACACCTATTGGATGCACAAGATTGCATAAAAACCCTAATTGGACAAGAATAAGACTAGGGAGGACGTAAATGACCTAAATGTTCCACCAATGACACAAATGAACTTATTGGATGCACAAGGTTGGTTAAAAACCCTAATTGGACAAGAATAAGCCTAGGGAGGACGAAAATTACCTAAATGTTCAACCAATGACACAAATGAACTTATTGGATGCACAAGGTTGGTTAAAAACCCTAATTGGACAAGAATAAGCCTAGGGAGGACGAAAATGACCTAAATGTTCGTCCAAGGACACAAACACACCTATTGGATGCACAAGATTGCTTAAAACCCTAATTGGACAAGAATAAGACTAGGGATGACGAAAATGACCTAAATGTTCATCCAATGACACAAATGAACTTATTGGATGCACAAGATTGGTTAAAAACCCTAATTGGACAAGAATAAGCCTAGGGAGGAAGAAAATGACCTAAATGTTCGTCCAATGACACAAACACACCTATTGGATGCACAAGATTGCATAAAAACCCTAATTGGACAAGAATAAGCATAGGGAGGACGAAAATGACCTAAATGTTCATCCAATGACACAAATGAACTTATTGGATGCACAAGGTTGGTTAAAAACCCTAATTGGACAAGAATAACCCTAGGGACGACGAAAATGACCTAAATGTTCGTCCAATGACACAAACACACCAATTGGATGCACAAGATTGCATAAAAACCCTAATTGGACAATAATAAGACTAGGGAGGACGAAAATGACCTAAATGTTCCTCCAATGACACAAACACACCTATTGGATGCACAAGATTGGTTAAAAACCCTAATTGGACAAGAATAAGCATAGGGAGGACGAAAATGACCTAAATGTTCATCCAATTACACAAATGAACTTATTGGATGCACAAGGTTGGTTAAAAACCCTAATTGGACAAGAATAAGCCTAGGGAGGACGAAAATGACCTAAATGTTCGTCCAATGACACAAATGAACTTATTGGATGCACAAGGTTGGGTAAAAACCCTAATTGGACAAGAATAAGCCTAGGGAGGACGAAAATGACCTAAATGTTCGTCCAATGACACAAATGATTTTATTGGATGCACAAGATTGGCTAAAAACCCTAATTGGACAAGAATAAGCCTAGGGAGGACGAAAATGACCTAAATGTTCCTCCAATGACACAAACACACCTATTGGATGCACAAGATTGGTTAAAAACCCTAATTGGACAAGAATAAGCATAGGAAAGACGAAAATGACCTAAATGTTCATCCAATGACACAAACACACCTATTGGACGCACAAGATTGCATAAAAACCCTAATTGGACAAGAATAAGACTTGGGAGGACGAAAATGACCTAAATGTTCCTCCAATGACACAAATGAACTTATTGGATGCACAAGATTGGTTAAAAACCCTAATTGGACAAGAATAAGCCTAGGGAGGACGAAAATGACCTAAATGTTCGTCCAATGAAACAAACACACCTATTGGATGCACAAGATTGCATAAAAACCCTAATTGGACAAGAATAAGACTAGGGAGGACGAAAATGACCTAAATGATCATCCAATGACACAAATGAACTTATTGGATGCACAAGATTGGTTAAAAACCCTAATTGGAAAAGAATAAGCATAGGGATGACGAAAATGACCTAAATGTTCCTCCAATTAAACAAATTAACTTATTGGATGCACAAGGTTGGTTAAAAACCCTAATTGGACAAGAATAAGCCTAGGGAGGATGAAAATGACCTAAATGTTCGTCCAATGACACAACCACACCTATTGGATGCACAAGATTGCATAAAAACCCTAATTGCCCAAGAATAAGCCTAGGGAGGACGAAAATGACCTAAATGTTCCTCCAATGACACAAATGAACTTATTGGATGCACAAGGTTGGTTAAAAACCCTAATTGGACAAGAATAAGCCTAGGGAGGACGAAAATGACCTAAATGTTCAACCAATGACACAAATGAACTTATTGGATACACAAAATTGGCTAAAAACCCTAAATGGACAAGAATAAGCCTTGGGAGGACGAAAAAGACCTAACTGTTCATCCAATGACACAAACACACCTATTGGATGCACAAGATTGCATAAAAACCCTAATTGGACAATAATAAGACTAGGGAGGACGAAAATGACCGAAATGTTCCTCCAATGACACAAACACACCTATTGGATGCCCAAGATTGGTTAAAAACCCTAATTGGACAAGAATAAGCCTAGGGAGGACGAAAATGACCTAAATGTTTGTCAAATGACACAAATACACCTATTGGATGCACAAGATTGCATAAAAACCCTAATTGGACAAGAATAAGACTAGGGAGGACGAAAATGACCTAAATGTTCATCCAATGACACAAATGAACTTATTGGATGCACAAGATTGGTTAAAAACCCTAATTGGACAAGAATAAGCATAGGGAGGACGAAAATGACCTAAATGTTCATCCAATGACACAAATGAACTTATTGGATGCACAAGGTTTGTTAAAAACCCTAATTGGACAAGAATAAGCCTAGGGAGGACGAAAATGACCTTAATGTTCCTCCAATGACACAAACACACCTATTGGATGCACAAGATTACATAAAAACCCTAATTGGACAAGAATAAGACTAAGGAGGACGAAAATTACCTAAATGTTTATCCAATGACACAAACACACCTATTGGATGCACAAGATTGGTTAAAAACCCTAATTGGACAAGAATAAGCGTAAGGAGGACGAAAATGACCTAAATGTTCCTCCAATGTCACAAATGAACTTATTAGATGCACAAGATTGGCTAAAAACCCAAATTGGACCAGAATAAGCCTAGGGAGGACGAAAATGACCTAAATGTTCATCCAATGACACAAATGAACTTATTGGATGCACAAGGTTGGTTAAAAACCATAATTGGACAAGAATAAGCCTAGGGACGACGAAAATGACCTAAATGTTCGTCCAATGACACAAATACACCTATTGGATGCACAAGATTGCATAAAAACCCTAATTGGACAAGAATAAGCATAGGGAGGACGAAAATGACCTAAATGTACCTCCAATGACACAAACACACCTATTGGATGCACAAGATTGGTTAAAAACCCTAATTGGACAAGAATAAGCCTAGGGAGGACGAAAATGACCTAAATGTTCGTCCAATGACACAAACACACCTATTGGATGCACAAGATTGCATAAAAACCCTAATTGGACAAGAATAAGACTAGGGAGGACGAAAATGACCTAAATGTTCATCCAATGACACAAATGAACTTATTGGATGCACAAGATTGGTTAAAAACCCTAATTGGACAAGAATATGCATAGGGAGGACGAAAATGACCTAAATGTTCGTCCAATGACACAAACACACCTATTGGATGCACAAGATTGCATAAAAACCCTAATTGGACAATAATAAGACTAGGGGGGACGAAAATGACCTAAATGTTCCTCCAATGACACAAACACACCTATTAGATGCACAAGATTGCATAAAAACCCTAATTGGACAAGAATAAGACTTGGGAGGACGAAAATGACCTAAATGTTCCTCCAATGACACAAACACACCTATTGGATGCACAAGATTGGTTAAAAACCCTAATTGGACAAGAATAAGACCAGGGAGGACGAAAATGACCTAAATGTTCCTCCAATGACACAAACACACCTATTGGATGCACAAGATTGCATAAAAACCCTAATTGGACAAGAATAAGACTTGGGAGGACGAAAATGACCTAAATGTTCATCCAATGACTCAAATGAACTTATTGGATGCACAAGATTGGTTAAAAACCCTAATTGGCCAAGAATAAGCCTAGGGAGGACGAAAATGACCTAAATGTTCGTCCAATGACACAAACACACCTATTGGATGCACAAGATTGCATAAAAACCCTAATTGGACAAGAATAAGACTAGGGAGGACGAAAATGACCTAAATGTTCCTCTAATGACACGAACACTCCTATTGGATGCACAAGATTGCATAAAAACCCTAATTCGACAAGTATAAGACTAGGGAGGACGAAAATGACCTAAATGTTCCTCCAATGACACAAACACACCTATTGGATGCACAAGATTGCATAAAAACCCTAATTGGACAAGAATAAGACTAGGGAGGACGAAAATTACCTAAATGTTCATCCAATGACACAAATGTACTTATTGGATGCACAAGATTGGTTAAAAACCCTAATTGGAAAAGAATAAGCCTAGGGAGGACGAAAATGACCTAAATGTTCGTCCAATGACACAAACACACCTATTGGATGCACAAGATTGCATAAAAACCCTAATTGGACAAGAATAAGACTAGGGAGGACGAAAATGACCTAAATGTTCATCCAATGACACAAATGAACTTATTGGATGCACAAGATTGGTTAAAAACCCTAATTGGACAAGAATAAGCATAGGGAGGACGAAGATGACCTAAATGTTCATCCAATTACACAAATGAACTTGTTGGATGCACAAGGTTGGTTAAAAACCCTAATTGGACAAGAATAAGCCTAGGGAGGACGAAAATGACCTAAATGTTCCTCCAATGACACAAACACACCTATTGGATGCACAAGATTGGTTAAAAACCCTAATTGGACAAGAATAAGCCTAGGGAGGACGAAAATGACCTAAATGTTTGTCAAATGACACAAATGAACCTATTGGATGCACAAGATTGCATAAAAACCCTAATTGGACAAGAATAAGCATAGGGAGGACGAAAATGACCTAAATGTTCGTCCAATGACACAAATGAACTTATTGGATGCACAAGATTGGCTAAAAACCCTAATTGGACAAGAATAAGCATAGGGAGGACGAAAATGACCTAAATGTTCATCCAATGACACAAACACACCTATTGGATGCACAAGATTGGTTAAAAACCCTAATTGGACAAGAATAAGCATAGGAAAGACGAAAATGACCTAAATGTTCCTCCAATGACACAAACACACCTATTGGACGCACAAGATTGCATAAAAACCCTAATTGGACAAGAATAAGACTTGGGAGTACGAAAATGACCTAAATGTTCCTCCAATGACATAAATGAATTTATTGGATGCACAAGATTGGTTAAAAACCCTAATTGGACAACAATAAGCCTAGGGAGGACGAAAATGACCTAAATGTTCCTCCAATGTCACATATGAACTTATTAGATGCACAAGATTGGCAAAAAACCCAAATTGGACCAGAATAAGCCTAGGGAGGACGAAAATGACCTAAATGTTCATCCAATGACACAAATGAACTTATTGGATGCACAAGGTTGGTTAAAAACCATAATTGGACAAGAATAAGCCTAGGGACGACGAAAATGACCTAAATGTTCGTCCAATGACACAAATACACCTATTGGATGCACAAGATTGCATAAAAACCCTAATTGGACAAGAATAAGCATAGGGAGGACGAAAATGACCTAAATGTTCCTCCAATGACACAAACACACCTATTGGATGCACAAGATTGGTTAAAAACCCTAATTGGACAAGAATAAGCCTAGGGAGGACGAAAATGACCTAAATGTTCGTCCAATGACACAAACACACCTATTGGATGCACAAGATTGCATAAAAACCCTAATTGGACAAGAATAAGACTAGGGAGGACGAAAATGACCTAAATGTTCATCCAATGACACAAATGAACTTATTGGATGCACAAGATTGGTTAAAAACCCTAATTGGACAAGAATAAGCATAGGGAGGACGAAGATGACCTAAATGTTCATCCAATTACACAAATGAACTTATTGGATGCACAAGATTGGTTAAAAACCCTAATTGGACAAGAATAAGCCTAGGGAGGACGAAAATGACCTAAATGTTCGTCCAATGACACAAATGAACTTATTGGATGCACAAGGTTGGGTAAAAACCCTAATTGGACAAGAATAAGCCTAGGGAGGACGAAAATGACCATAATGTTCGTCCAATGACACAAATGAACTTATTGGATGCACAAGATTGGCTAAAAACCCTAATTGGACAAGAATAAGCCTAGGGAGGACGAAAATGACCTAAATGTTCCTCCAATGACACAAACACACCTATTGGATGCACAAGATTGGTTAAAAACCCTAATTGGACAAGAATAAGCGTAGGAAAGACGAAAATGACCTAAATGTTCATCCAATGACACAAACACACCTATTGGACGCACAAGATTGCATAAAAACCCTAATTGGACAAGAATAAGACTTGGGAGTACGAAAATGACCTAAATGTTCCTCCAATGACACAAATGAACTTATTGGATGCACAAGATTGGTTAAAAACCCTAATTGGACAAGAATAAGCCTAGGGAGGACGAAAATGACCTAAATGTTCGTCCAATGAAACAAACACAACTATTGGATGCACAAGATTGCATAAAAACCCTAATTGGACAAGAATAAGACTAGGGAGGACGAAAATGACCTAAATGATCATCCAATGACACAAATGAACTTATTGGATGCACAAGATTGGTTAAAAACCCTAATTGGACAAGAATAAGCATAGGGATGACGAAAATGACCTAAATGTTCATCATATTACACAAATGAACTTATTGGATGCACAAGGTTGGTTAAAAACCCTAATTGGAAAAGAATAAGCCTAGGGAGGACGAAAATGACCTAAATGTTCGTCCAATGACACAACCACACCTATTGGATGCACAAGATTGCATAAAAACCCTAATTGGACAATAATAAGACTAGGGAGGACGAAAATGACCTAAATGTTCCTCCAATGACACAAACACACCTATTGGATGCACAAGATTGGTTAAAAACCCTAATTGGACAAGAATAAGCCTAGGGAGGACGAAAATGACCTAAATGTTCGTCCAATGACACAAACACACCTATTGGATGCACAAGATTGCATAAAAACCCTAATTGTACAAGAATAAGACTAGGGAGGACGAAAATGACCTAAATGTTCATCCATTGACACAAATGAACTTATTGGATGCACAAGATTGGTTAAAAACCCTAATTGGACAAGAATAAGCATAGGGAGGACGAAAATGACCTAAATGTTCATCCAATTACACAAATGAACTTATTGGATGCACAAGGTTGGTTAAAAACCCTAATTGGACAAGAATAAGCCTAGGGAGGACGAAAATGACCTAAATGTTCGTCCAATGACACAAATGAACTTATTGGATGCACAAGGTTGGGTAAAAACCCTAATTGGACAAGAATAAGCCTAGGGAGGACGAAAATGACCTAAATGTTCGTCCAATGACACAAACACACCTATTGGATGCACAAGATTGGTTAAAAACCCTAATTGGACAATAATAAGCATAGGAAAGACGAAAATGACCTAAATGTTCATCCAATGACACAAACACACCTATTGGACACATAAGATTGGTTAAAAACCCTAATTGGACAAGAATAAGACTTGGGAGTACGAAAATGACCTAAATGTTCCTCCAATGACACAAATGAACTTATTGGATGCACAAGATTGGTTAAAAACCCTAATTGGACAAGAATAAGCCTAGGGAGGACGAAAATGACCTAAATGTTCGTCCAATGAAACAAACACAACTATTGGATGCACAAGATTGCATAAAAACCCTAATTGGACAAGAATAAGACTAGGGAGGACGAAAATGACCTAAATGATCATCCAATGACACAAATGAACTTATTGGATGCACAAGATTGGTAAAAAACCCTAATTGGACAAGAATAAGCATAGGGATGACGAAAATGACCTAAATGTTCATCCAATTACACAAATGAACTTATTGGATGCACAAGGTTGGTTAAAAACCCTAATTGGACAAGAATAAGCCTAGGGAGGACGAAAATGACCTAAATGTTCGTCCAATGACACAACCACACCTATTGGATGCACAAGATTGCATAAAAACCCTAATTGCACAAGAATAAGCCTAGGGAGGACGAAAATGACCTAAATGTTCCTCCAATGACACAAATGAACTTATAGGATGCAAAAGATTGGTTAAAAACCCTAATTGGACATGAATAAGCCTAGGGAGGACGAAAATGACCTAAATGTTCGTCCAATGAAACAAACACAACTATTGGATGCACAAGATTGCATAAAAACCCTAATTGGACAAGAATAAGACTAGGGAGGACGAAAATGACCTAAATGTTCATCCAATGACACAAATGAACTTATTGGATGCACAAGATTGGTTAAAAACCCTAATTGGACAAGAATAAGCATAGGGAGGACGAAAATGACCTAAACGTTCATCCAATGACACAAACCCTCATATTGGATGCACAAGATTGCTTAAAACCCTAATTGGACAAGAATAAGGCTAGGGAGGACGAAAATGACCTAAACGTTCATCCAATGACACAAACCCTCATATTGGATGCACAAGATTGCTTAAAACCCTAATCGGACAAGAATAAGCCTAGGGAGGACGAAAATGACCTAAATGTTCTTCCAATGACACAAACACACCTATTGGATGCACAAGATTGGTTAAAAACCCTAATCGGACAAGAATAAGCCTATGGAGGACGAAAATGACCTAAATGTTCGTCCCATGACACAAACACACCTATTGGATGCACAAGATTGCATAAAAACCCTAATTGGACAAGAATAAGACTAGGGAGGACGAAACTGACCTAAATGTTCCTCCAATGACACAAACACACCTATTGGATGCACAAGATTGCATAAAAACCCTAATTGGACAAGAATAAGACTAGGGAGGACGAAAATTACCTAAATGTTCATCCAATGACACAAATGAACTTATTGGATCCACAAGATTGGTTAAAAACCCTAATTGGACAAGAATAAGCCTAGGAAGGACGAAAATGACCTAAATGTTCGTCCAATGACACAAACACACCTATTGGATGCACAAGATTGCATAAAAACCCTAATTGGACAAGAATAAGACTAGGGAGGACGAAAATGACCTAAATGTTCATCCAATGACACAAATGAACTTATTGGATGCACAAGATTGGTTAAAAACCCTAATTGGACAAGAATAAGCATAGGGAGGACGAAAATGACCTAAACGTTCATCCAATGACACAAACCCACATATTGGATGCACAAGATTGCTTAAAACCCTAATTGGAAAAGAATAAGACTAGGGAGGACGAAAATGACCTAAATGTTCATCCAATGACACAAATGAACTTATTGAATGCACAAGATTGGTTAAAAACCCTAATCGGACAAGAATAAGCCTAGGGAGGATGAAAATGGCCTAAATGTTCTTCCAATGACACAAACACACCTATTGGATGCACAAGATTGCATAAAAACCCTAATTGGACAAGAATAAGACTAGGGAGGACGAAAATGACCTAAATGTTCATCCAATGACACAAATGAACTTATTGGATGCACAAGATTGGTTAAAAACCCTAATTGGACAAGAATAAGCATAGGGAGGACGAAAATGACCAAAATGTTCATCCAATGACACAAATGAACTTATTGAATGCACAAGATTGGTTAAAAACACTAATCGGACAAGAATAAGCCTAGGGAGGACGAAAATGACCTAAATGTTCGTCCAATGACACAAACACACCTATTGGATGCACAAGATTGCATAAAAACCCTAATTGGACAAGAATAAGACTAGGGAGGACGAAAATGACCTAAATGTTCATCCAATGACACAAATGAACTTATTGGATGCACAAGATTGGTTAAAAACCCTAATTGGACAAGAATAAGCATAGGGAGGACGAAAATGACCTAAACGTTCATCCAACCCACATATTGGATGCACAAGGTTGGTTAAAAACCCTAATTGGACAAGAATAAGCCTAGGGAGGACGAAAAAGACCTAAATGTTCGTCCAATGACACAAATGAACTTATTGAATGCACAAGATTGGTTAAAAACCCTAATCGGACAAGAATAAGCCTAGGGAGGACGAAAATGACCTAAATGTTCGTCCAATGACACAAACACACCTATTGGATCCACAAGATTGCATAAAAACCCTAATTGGACAAGAATAAGACTAGGGAGGACGAAAATGACCTAAATGTTCCTCCAATGACACAAACACACCTATTGGATGCACAAGATTGCATAAAAACCCTAATTGGACAAGAATAAGACTAGGGAGGACGAAAATGACATAAATGTTCATCCAATGACACAAATGAACTTATTGTATGCACAAGATTGGATAAAAACCCTAATTGGACAAGAATAAGCATAGGGAGGACGAAAATGACCTAAATGTTCATCCAATGACACAAACACACATATTGGATGCACAAGATTGCTTAAAACCCTAATTGGACAAGAATAAGACTAGGGATGACGAAAATGACCTAAATGTTCATCCAATGACACAAATGAACTTATTGGATGCACAAGATTGGTTAAAAACCCTAATTGGACAAGAATAAGCCTAGGGAGGACGAAAATGACCTAAATGTTCGTCCAATGATACAAACACACCTATTGGATGCACAAGATTGGATAAAAACCCTAATTGGACATGAATAAGACTAGGGAGGACGAAAATGACCTAAATGTTCCTCCAATGACACAAACACACCTATTGGATGCACAAGATTGCATAAAAACCCTAATTGGACAAGAATAAGACTAGGGAGGACGAAAATGACCTAAATGTTCATCCAATGACACAAATGAACTTATTGGATGCACAGGATTGGTTAAAAACCCTAATTGGACAAGAATAAGCATAGGGAGGACGAAAATGACCTAAATGTTCTTCCAATGACAAAAACACACATATTTGATGCACAAGATTGCTTAAAACCCTAATTGGACAAGAATAAGACTAGGGATGACGAAAATGACCTAAATGTTCATCCAATGACACAAATGAACTTATTGGATGCACAAGATTGGTTAAAAACCCTAATTGGACAAGAATAAGCATAGGGAGGACGAAAATGACCTAAATGTTCATCCAATTACACAAATGAACTTATTGGATGCACAAGGTTGGTTAAAAACCCTAATTGGACAAGAATAAGTCTAGGGAGGACGAAAATGACATAAATATTCGTCCAATGACACAAATGAACTTATTGGATGCACAAGGTTGGGTAAAAACCCTAATTGGATAAGAATAAGCCTAGGGAGGACGAAAATGACCTAAATGTTCGTCCAATGACACAAATGAACATATTGGATGCACAAGATTGGCTAGAAACCCTAATTGGACAAGAATAAGCCTAGGGAGGACGAAAATGACCTAAATGTTCCTCCAATGACACAAACACACCTATTGGATGCACAAGATTGGTTAAAAACCTTAATTGGACATGAATAAGCATAGGAAAGACGAAAATGACCTAAATGATCATCCAATGACACAAACACACCTATTGGACGCATAAGATTGCATAAAAACCCTAATTGGACAAGAATAAGACTTGGGAGTACGAAAATGACCTATATGTTCCTCCAATGACACAAATGAACTTATAGGATGCAAAAGATTGGTTAAAAACCCTAATTGGACATGAATAAGCCTAGGGAGGACGAAAATGACCTAAATGTTCGTCAAATGACACAAACACACCTATTGGATGCACAAGATTGCATAAAAACCCTAATTGGACAAGAATAAGACTAGGGAGGACGAAAATGACCTAAATGTTCATCCAATGACACAAATGAACTTATTGGATGCACAAGATTGGTTAAAAACCCTAATTGGACAAGAATAAGCATAGGGAGGACGTAAATGACCTAAATGTTCGTCCAATGCCACAAATGAACTTATTGGATGCACAAGGTTTGTTAAAAACCCTAATTGGACAAGAATAAGCCTAGGGAGGACGAAAATGACCTTAATGTTCGTCCAATGACACAAACACACCTATTGGATGCACAAGATTACATAAAAACCCTAATTGGACAAGAATAAGACTAAGGAGGACGAAAATTACCTAAATGTTTATCCAATGACACAAACACACCTATTGGATGCACAAGATTGGTTAAAAACCCTAATTGGACAAGAATAAGCCTAGGGAGGACGAAAATGACCTAAATGTTCCTCCAATGTCACAAATGAACTTATTAGATGCACAAGATTGGCTAAAAACCCTAATTGGACAAGAATAAGCCTAGGGAGGACGAAAATGACCTAAATGTTCATCCAATGACACAAATGAACTTATTGGATGCACAAGGTTGGTTAAAAACCCTAATTGGACAAGAATAAGCCTAGGGACGACGAAAATGACCTAAATGTTCGTCCAATGACACAAACACACCAATTGGATGCACAAGATTGCATAAAAACCCTAATTGGACAATAATAAGACTAGGGAGGACGAAAATGACCTAAATGTTCCTCCAATGACACAAACACACCTATTGGATGCACAAGATTGGTTAAAAACCCTAATTGGACAAGAATAAGCCTAGGGAGGACGAAAATGACCTAAATGTTAATCCAATGACACAAATGAACTTATTGGATGCACAAGGTTGGTTAAAAACCCTAATTGGACAAGAATAAGCCTAGGGACGACGAAAATGACCTAAATGTTCGTCCAATGACACAAACACACCTATTGGATGCACAAGATTGCATAAAAACCCTAATTGGACAATAATAAGACTAAGGAGGACGAAAATGACCTAAATGTTTATCCAATGACACAAACACACCTATTGGATGCACAAGATTGGTTAAAAACCCTAATTGGACAAGAATAAGCCTAGGGAGGACGAAAATGACCTAAATGTTCCTCCAATGTCACAAATGAACTTATTAGATGCACAAGATTGGCTAAAAACCCTAATTGGACAAGAATAAGCCTAGGGAGGACGAAAATGACCTAAATGTTCATCCAATGACACAAATGAACTTATTGGATGCACAAGGTTGGTTAAAACCCTAATTGGACAAGAATAAGCCTAGGGACGACGAAAATGACCTAAATGTTCGTCCAATGAAACAAACACACCTATTGGATGCACAAGATTGCATAAAAACCCTAATTGGACAAGAATAAGACTAGGGAGGACGAAAATGACCTAAATGATCATCCAATGACACAAATGAACTTATTGGATGCACAAGATTGGTTAAAAACCCTAATTGGACAAGAATAAGCATAGGAAAGACGAAAATGACCTAAATGTTCATCCAATGACACAAACACACCTATTGGACGCATAAGATTGCATAAAAACCCTAATTGGACAAGAATAAGACTTGGGAGTACGAAAATGACCTAAATGTTCCTCCAATGACACAAATGAACTTATTGGATGCTCAAGATTGGATAAAAACCATAATTGGACAAGAATAAGCCTAGGGAGGACGAAAATGACCTAAATGTTCGTCCAATGAAACAAACACAACTATTGGATGCACAAGATTGCATAAAAACCCTAATTGGTCAAGAATAAGACTAGGGAGGACGAAAATGACCTAAATGATCATCCAATGACACAAATGAACCTATTGGATGCACAAGATTGGTTAAAAACCCTAATTGGACAAGAATAAGCATAGGGATGACGAAAATGACCTAAATGTTCATCCAATTACACAAATGAACTTATTGGATGCACAAGGTTGGTTAAAAACCCTAATTGGACAAGAATAAGTCTAGGGACGACGAAAATGACATAAATGTTCGTCCAATGACACAAATGAACTTATTGGATGCACAAGGTTGGGTAAAAACCCTAATTGGACAAGAATAAGCCTAGGGAGGACGAAAATGACCTAAATGTTCGTCCAATGACACAAATGAACTTATTGGATGCACAAGATTGGCTAAAAACCCTAATTGGACAAGAATAAGCCTTGGGAGGACGAAAATGACCTAAATGTTCCTCCAATGACACAAACACACCTATTGGATGCACAAGATTGGTTAAAAACCCTAATTGGACAAGAATAAGCATAGGAAAGACGAAAATGACCTAAATGTTCATCCAATGACACAAACACACCTATTGGACGCATAAGATTGCATAAAAACCCTAATTGGACAAGAATAAGACTTGGGAGTACGAAAATGACCTAAATGTTCCTCCAATGACACAAATGAACTTATAGGATGCAAAAGATTGGTTAAAAACCCTAATTGGACAAGAATAAGCCTAGGGAGGACGAAAATGACCTAAATGTTCGTCCAATTACACAAATGAACTTATTGGATGCACAAGGTTGGGTAAAAACCCTAATTGGACAAGAATAAGCCTAGGGAGGACGAAAATGACCTAAATGTTCGTCCAATGACACAAATGAACATATTGGATGCACAAGATTGGCTAGAAACCCTAATTGGACAAGAATAAGCCTAGGGAGGACGAAAATGACCTAAATGTTCCTCCAATGACACAAACACACCTATTGGATGCACAAGATTGGTTAAAAACCCTAATTGGACAAGAATAAGCATAGGAAAGACGAAAATGACCTAAATGTTCATCCAATGACACAAACACACCTATTGGACGCATAAGATTGCATAAAAACCCTAATTGGACAAGAATAAGACTTGGGAGTACGAAAATGACCTAAATGTTCCTCCAATGACACAAATGAACTTATAGGATGCAAAAGATTGGTTAAAAACCCTAATTGGGCAAGAATAAGCATAGGGAGGACGAAAATGACCTAAATGTTCATCCAATTACACAAATGAACTTATTGGATGCACAAGGTTGGTTAAAAACCCTAATTGGACAAGAATAAGCCTAGGGAGGACGAAAATGACCTAAATGTTCGTCCAATGACACAAATGAACTTATTGGATGCACAAGGTTGGGTAAAAACCCTAATTGGACAAGAATAAGCCTAGGGAGGAGGAAAATGACCTAAATGTTCGTCCAATGACACAAACACACCTATTGGATGCACAAGATTGGTTAAAAACCCTAATTGGACAATAATAAGCATAGGAAAGACGAAAATGACCTAAATGTTCATCCAATGACACAAACACACCTATTGGACGCATAAGATTGGTTAAAAACCCTAATTGGACAAGAATAAGACTTGGGAGTACGAAAATGACCTAAATGTTCCTCCAATGACACAAATGAACTTATTGGATGCACAAGATTGGTTAAAAACCCTAATTGGACAAGAATAAGCCTAGGGAGGACGAAAATGACCTAAATGTTCGTCCAATGAAACAAACACACCTACTGGATGCACAAGATTGCATAAAAACCCTAATTGGACAAGAATAAGACTAGGGAGGACGAAAATGACCTAAATGATCATCCAATGACACAAATGAACTTATTGGATGCACAAGATTGGTTAAAAACCCTAATTGGACAAGAATAAGCATAGGGAGGACGAAAATGACCTAAATGTTCCTCCAATGACACAAATGAACTTATTGGAAGCACAAGGTTGGTTAAAAACCCTAATTGGACAAGAATAAGCCTAGGGAGGACGAAAATGACCTAAATGTTCAACCAATGACACAAATGAACTTATTGGATGCACAAGGTTGGTTAAAAACCCTAATTGGACAAGAATAAGCCTAGGGAGGACGAAAATGACCTAAATGTTCGTCCAATAACACAAACACACCTATTGAATGCACAAGATTACATAAAAATTCTAACTGGACAAGAATAAGACTAAGGAGGACGAAAATGACCTAAATGTTTATCCAATGACACAAACACACCTATTGGATGCACAAGATTGGTTAAAAACCCTAATTGGACAAGAATAAGCCTAGGGAGGACGAAAAGGACCTAAATGTTCCTCCAATGACACAAATGAACTTATTGGATGCACAAGATTGGCTAAAAACCCTAATTGGACAAGAATAAGCATAGGGAGGACGAAAATGACCTAAATGTTCATCCAATGACACAAATGAACTTATTGGATGCACAAGGTTGGTTAAAAACCCTAATTGGACAAGAATAAGCATAGGGAGGACGAAAATGACCTAAATGTTCCTCCAATGATAGAAACACACCTATTGGATGCACAAGATTGGTTAAAAACCCTAATTGGACAAGAATAAGCCTAGGGAGGACGAAAATGACCTAAATGTTCGTCCAATGACACAAACACACCTATTGGATGCACAAGATTGCATAAAAACCCTAATTGGACAAGAATAAGACTAGGGAGGACGAAAATGACCTAAATGTTCATCCAATGACACAAATGAACTTATTGGATGCACAAGATTGGTTAAAAACCCTAATTGGCCAAGAATAGGCCTAGGGAGGACGAAAATGACCTAAATGTTCGTCCAATGACACAAACACACCTATTGGATGCACAAGATTGCATAAAAACCCTAATTGGCCAAGAATAAGCCTAGGGAGGACGAAAATGACCTAAATGTTCGTCCAATGACACAAACACACCTATTGGATGCACAAGATTGCATAAAAACCCTAATTGGACAAGAATAAGACTAGGGAGGACGAAAATGACCTAAATGTTCCTCTAATGACACGAACACTCCTATTGGATGCACAAGATTGCATAAAAACCCTAATTCGACAAGTATAAGACTAGGGAGGACGAAAATGACCTAAATGTTCCTCCAATGACACAAACACACCTATTGGATGCACAAGATTGCATAAAAACCCTAATTGGACAAGAATAAGACTAGGGAGGACGAAAATTACCTAAATGTTCATCCAATGACACAAATGTACTTATTGGATGCACAAGATTGGTTAAAAACCCTAATTGGAAAAGAATAAGCCTAGGGAGGACGAAAATGACCTAAATGTTCGTCCAATGACACAAACACACCTATTGGATGCACAAGATTGCATAAAAACCCTAATTGGACAAGAATAAGACTAGGGAGGACGAAAATGACCTAAATGTTCATCCAATGACACAAATGAACTTATTGGATGCACAAGATTGGTTAAAAACCCTAATTGGACAAGAATAAGCATAGGGAGGACGAAGATGACCTAAATGTTCATCCAATTACACAAATGAACTTGTTGGATGCACAAGGTTGGTTAAAAACCCTAATTGGACAAGAATAAGCCTAGGGAGGACGAAAATGACCTAAATGTTCGTCCAATGACACAAATGAACTTATTGGATGCACAAGGTTGGGTAAAAACCCTAATTGGACAAGAATAAGCCTAGGGAGGACGAAAATGACCTAAATGTTCGTCCAATGACACAAATGAACTTATTGGATGCACAAGATTGGCTAAAAACCTTAATTGGACAAGAATAAGCCTAGGGAGGACGAAAATGACCTAAATGTTCCTCCAATGACACAAACACACCTATTGGATGCACAAGATTGGTTAAAAACCCTAATTGGACAAGAATAAGCATAGGAAAGACGAAAATGACCTAAATGTTCATCCAATGACACAAACACACCTATTGGACGCACAAGATTGCATAAAAACCCTAATTGGACAAGAATAAGACTTGGGAGGACGAAAATGACCTAAATGTTCCTCCAATGACACAAATGAACTTATTGGATGCACAAGATTGGTTAAAAACCCTAATTGGACAAGAATAAGCCTAGGGAGGACGAAAATGACCTAAATGTTCGTCCAATGAAACAAACACACCTATTGGATGCACAAGATTGCATAAAAACCCTAATTGGACAAGAATAAGACTAGGGAGGACGAAAATGACCTAAATGATCATCCAATGACACAAATGAACTTATTGGATGCACAAGATTGGTTAAAAACCCTAATTGGAAAAGAATAAGCATAGGGATGACGAAAATGACCAAAATGTTTATCCAATTACACAAACGAACTTATTGGATGCACAAGGTTGGTTAAAAACCCTAATTGGACAAGAATAAGCCTAGGGAGGACGAAAATGACCTAAATGTTCGTCCAATGACACAACCACACCTATTGGATGCACAAGTTGCATAAAACCCTAATTGCACAAGAATAAGCCTAGGGAGGACGAAAATGACCTAAATGTTCCTCCAATGACACAAATGAACTTATTGGAAGCACAAGGTTGGTTAAAAACCCTAATTGGACAAGAATAAGCCTAGGGAGGACGAAAATGACCTAAATGTTCAACCAATGACACAAATGAACTTATTGGATGCACAAGGTTGGTTAAAAACCCTAATTGGACAAGAATAAGCCTAGGGAGGATGAAAATGACCTAAATGTTCGTCCAATAACACAAACACACCTATTGAATGCACAAGATTACATAAAAATTCTAACTGGACAAGAATAAGACTAAGGAGGACGAAAATGACCTAAATGTTTATCCAATGACACAAACACACCTATTGGATGCACAAGATTGGTTAAAAACCCTAATTGGACAAGAATAAGCCTAGGGAGGACGAAAAGGACCTAAATGTTCCTCCAATGTCACAAATGAACTTATTGGATGCACAAGATTGGCTAAAAACCCTAATTGGACAAGAATAAGCATAGGGAGGACGAAAATGACCTAAATGTTCATCCAATGACACAAATGAACTTATTGGATGCACAAGGTTGGTTAAAAACCCTAATTGGACAAGAATAAGCATAGGGAGGACGAAAATGACCTAAATGTTCCTCCAATGACAGAAACACACCTATTGGATGCACAAGATTGGTTAAAAACCCTAATTGGACAAGAATAAGCCTAGGGAGGACGAAAATGACCTAAATGTTCGTCCAATGACACAAACACACCTATTGGATGCACAAGATTGCATAAAATCCCTAATTGGACAAGAATAAGACTAGGGAGGACGAAAATTACCTAAATGTTCATCCAATGACACAAATGAACTTATTGTATGCACTAGATTGGTTAAAAACCTTAATTGGACAAGAATAAGCATAGCGAGGACGAAAATGACCTAATTGTTCATCCAATGACACAAACACACATATTGGATGCACAAGACTGCTTAAAACCCTAATTGGACAAGAATAAGACTAGGGAGGACGAAAATGACCAAATTGTTCATCCAATGACACGAATGAACTTATTGGATGCACAAGATTGGTTAAAAACCCTAATTGGACAAGAATAAGACTAGGGAGGATGAAAATGACCTAAATGTTCCTCCAATGACACAAACACACCTATTGGATGAACAAGATTGCATAAAAACCCTAATTGGACAAGAATAAGACTAGGGAGGACGAAAATGACCTAAATGTTCATCCAATGACACAAATGAACTTATTGGATGCACAAGATTGGTTAAAAACCCTAATTGGACAAGAATAAGCATAGGGAGGACGAAAATGACCTAAATGTTCGTCCAATGACACAAACCCACATATTGGATGCACAAGATTGCTTAAAACCCTAATTGGACAAGAATAAGACTAGGGAGGACGAAAATGACCTAAATTTTCATCCAATGACACAAATGAACTTATTGGATGCACAAGATTGGTTAAAAACCCTAATTGGACAAGAATAAGCCTAGGGAGGACGAAAATGACCTAAATGTTCGTCCAATGACACAAACACACCTATTGGATGCACAAGATTGCATAAAAACCCTAATTGGACAAGAATAAGACTAGGGAGGACGAAAATGACCTAAATGTTCATCCAATGACACAAATGAACTTATTGGATGCCCAAGATTGGTTAAAAACCCTAATTGGACAAGAATAAGCATAGGGAGGACGAAAATGACCTAAACGTTCATCCAATGACACAAACCCACATATTGGATGCACAAGATTGCTTAAAACCCTAATTGGACAAGAATAAGACTAGGGAGGACGAAAATGACCTAAATGTTCATCCAATGACACAAATGAACTTATTGAATGGACAAGATTGGTTAAAAACCCTAATCAGACAAGAATAAGCCTAGGGAGGACGAAAATGACCTAAATGTTCGTCCAATGACACAAACACACCTATTGGATGCACAAGATTGCATAAAAACCCTAATTGGACAAGAATAAGACTAGGGAGGACGAAAATGACCTAAATGTTCATCCAATGACACAAATGAACTTATTGGATGCACAAGATTGGTTAAAAACCCTAATTGGACAAAAATAAGCCTAGGGAGGACGAAAATGACCTAAATGTTCATCCAATGACACAAATGAACTTATTGGATGCACAAGATTGGTTAAAAACCCTAATTGGACATGAAAAAGCTTAGGGAGGACGAAAATGACCTAAATGTTCGTCCAATGACACAAACACACCTATTGGATGCACAAGATTGCATAAAAACCCTAATTGGACAAGAATAAGACTAGGGAGGACGAAAATGACCTAAATGTTCATCCAATGACACAAACGAACTTATTGGATGCACAAGATTGGCTAAAAACCCTAATTGGACAAGAATAAGCCTAGGGAGGACGAAAATGACCTAAATGTTCATCCAATGACACAAATGAACTTATTGGATGCACAAGGTTGGTTAAAAACACTAATTGGACAAGAATAAGCCTAGGGAGGACGAAAATGACCTAAATGTTCGTCCAATGACACAAACACACCTATTGAATGCACAAGATTACATAAAAATTCTAATTGGACAAGAATAAGACTAAGGAGGACGAAAATGACCTAAATGTTTATCCAATGACACAAACACAGCTATTGGATGCACAAGATTGGTTAAAAACCCTAATTGGACAAGAATAAGCCTAGGGAGGACGAAAATGACCTAAATGTTCCTCCAATGTCACAAATGAACTTATTGGATGCACAAGATTGGCTAAAAACCCTAATTGGACAAGAATAAGCCTAGGGAGGACGAAAATGACCTAAATGTTCATCCAATGACACAAATGAACTTATTGGATGCACAAGGTTGGTTAAAAACACTAATTGGACAAGAATAAGCCTAGGGAGGACGAAAATGACCTAAATGTTTGTCCAATGACACAAACACACCTATTGGATGCACAAGATTGCATAAAAACCCTAATTGGACAAAAATAAGACTAGGGAGGACGAAAATGACCTAAACGTTCCTCTAATGACACAAACACACCTATTGGATGCACAAGATTGGTTAAAAACCCTAATTGGACAAGAATAAGCCTAGGGACGACGAAAATGACCTAAATGTTCATCCAATGACACAAATGAACAATTATTGGATACACAAGATTGGTTAAAAATCCTAACTGGACAAGAATAAGCCTAGGGAGAACGAAAATGACCTAAATGTTCGTCCAATGACACAAACACACCTATTGGATGCACAAGATTGCATAAAAACCCTAATTGGACAAGAATAAGACTAGGGAGGACGAAAATGACCTAAATGTTCATCCAATGACACAAATGAACTTATTGGATGCACAAGATTGGTTAAAAACCCTAATTGGACAAGAATAAGCATAGGGAGGACGAAGATGACCTAAATGTTCATCCAATTACACAAATGAACTTATTGGATGCACAAGGTTGGTTAAAAACCCTAATTGGACAAGAATAAGCCTAGGGAGGACGAAAATGACCTAAATGTTCGTCCAATGACACAAATGAACTTATTGGATGCACAAGGTTGGGTAAAAACCCTAATTGGACAAGAATAAGCCTAGGGAGGACGAAAATGACCTAAATGTTCGTCCAATGACACAAATGAACTTATTGGATGCACAAGATTGCCTAAAAACCCTAATTGGACAAGAATAAGCCTAGGGAGGACGAAAATGACCTAAATGTTCCTCCAATGACACAAACACACCTATTGGATGCGCAAGATTGGTTAAAAACCCTAATTGGACAAGAATAAGCATAGGAAAGACGAAAATGACCTAAATGTTCATCCAATGACACAAACACACCTATTGGACGCACAAGATTGCATAAAAACCCTAATTGGACAAGAATAAGACTTGGGAGTACGAAAATGACCTAAATGTTCCTCCAATGACACAAATGAACTTATTGGATGCACAAGATTGGTTAAAAACCCTAATTGGACAAGAATAAGCCTAGGGAGGACGAAAATGACCTAAATGTTCGTCCAATGAAACAAACACACCTACTGGATGCACAAGATTGCATAAAAACCCTAATTGGACAAGAATAAGACTAGGGAGGACGAAAATGACCTAAATGATCATCCAATGACACAAATGAACTTATTGGATGCACAAGATTGGTTAAAAACCCTAATTGGACAAGAATAAGCATAGGGAGGACGAAAATGACCTAAATGTTCCTCCAATGACACAAATGAACTTATTGGAAGCACAAGGTTGGTTAAAAACCCTAATTGGACAAGAATAAGCCTAGGGAGGACGAAAATGACCTAAATGTTCAACCAATGACACAAATGAACTTATTGGATGCACAAGGTTGGTTAAAAACCCTAATTGGACAAGAATAAGCCTAGGGAGGACGAAAATGACCTAAATGTTCGTCCAATAACACAAACACACCTATTGAATGCACAAGATTACATAAAAATTCTAACTGGACAAGAATAAGACTAAGGAGGACGAAAATGACCTAAATGTTTATCCAATGACACAAACACACCTATTGGATGCACAAGATTGGTTAAAAACCCTAATTGGACAAGAATAAGCCTAGGGAGGACGAAAAGGACCTAAATGTTCCTCCAATGTCACAAATGAACTTATTGGATGCACAAGATTGGCTAAAAACCCTAACTGGACAAGAATAAGCATAGGGAGGACGAAAATGACCTAAATGTTCATCCAATGACACAAATGAACTTATTGGATGCACAAGGTTGGTTAAAAACCCTAATTGGACAAGAATAACCCTAGGGACGACGAAAATGACCTAAATGTTCGTCCAATGACACAAACACACCAATTGGATGCACAAGATTGCATAAAAACCCTAATTGGACAATAATAAGACTAGGGAGGACGAAAATGACCTAAATGTTCCTCCAATGACACAAACACACCTATTGGATGCACAAGATTGGTTAAAAACCCTAATTGGACAAGAATAAGCATAGGGAGGACGAAAATGACCTAAATGTTCGTCCAATGACACAAACACACCTATTGGATACACAAGATTGCATAAAAACCCTAATTGGACAAGAATAAGACTA
>JBBPBR010000097.1:0-28173 GCA_037974775.1 Cicer pinnatifidum
GGGAGTACGAAAATGACCTAAATGTTCCTCCAATGACACAAATGAACTTATAGGATGCAAAAGATTGGTTAAAAACCCTAATTGGACAAGAATAAGCATAGGGAGGACGAAAATGACCTAAATGTTCATCCAATTACACAAATGAACTTATTGGATGCACAAGGTTGGTTAAAAACCCTAATTGGACAAGAATAAGCCTAGGGAGGACGAAAATGACCTAAATGTTCGTCCAATGACACAAATGAACTTATTGGATGCACAAGGTTGGGTAAAAACCCTAATTGGACAAGAATAAGCCTAGGGAGGACGAAAATGACCTAAATGTTCGTCCAATGACACAAACACACCTATTGGATGCACAAGATTGGTTAAAAACCCTAATTGGATAATAATAAGCATAGGAAAGACGAAAATGACCTAAATGTTCATCCAATGACACAAACACACCTATTGGACGCATAAGATTGGTTAAAAACCCTAATTGGACAAGAATAAGCCTAGGGAGGACAAAAATGACCTAAATGTTCCTCCAATGTCACAAATGAACTTATTAGATGCACAAGATTGGCTAAAAACCCTAATTGGACAAGAATAAGCCTAGGGAGGACGAAAATGACCTAAATGTTCATCCAATGACACAAATGAACTTATTGGATGCACAAGGTTGGTTAAAAACCCTAATTGGACAAGAATAAGCCTAGGGACGACGAAAATGACCTAAATGTTCGTCCAATGACACAAACACACCTATTGGATGCATAAGATTGCATAAAAACCCTAATTGGACAATAATAAGACTATGAAGGACGAAAATGACCTAAATGTTCCTCCAATGACACAAACACACCTATTGGATGCACAAGATTGGTTAAAAACCCTAATTGGACAAGAATAAGCCTAGGGAGGACGAAAATCACCTAAATGTTCGTCCAATGACACAAACACACCTATTGGATGCACAAGATTGCATAAAAACCCTAATTGGACAAGAATAAGACTAGGGAGGACGAAAATGACCTAAATGTTCATCCAATGACACAAATGAACCTATTGGATGCACAAGATTGGTTAAAAACCCTAATTGGACAAGAATAAGCATAGGGAAGACGAAAATGACCTAAATGTTCATCCAATTACACAAATGAACTTATTGGATGCACAAGGTTGGTTAAAAACCCTAATTGGACAAGAATAAGTCTAGGGAGGACGAAAATGACATAAATGTTCGTCCAATGACACAAATGAACTTATTGGATGCACAAGGTTGGGTAAAAACCCTAATTGGACAAGAATAAGCCTAGGGAGGACGAAAATGACCTAAATGTTCGTCCAATGACACAAATGAACATATTGGATGCACAAGATTGGCTAGAAACCATAATTGGACAAGAATAAGCCTAGGGAGGACGAAAATGACCTAAATGTTCCTCCAATGACACAAACACACCTATTGGTTGCACAAGATTGGTTAAAAACCCTAATTGGACAAGAATAAGCATAGGAAAGACGAAAATGACCTAAATGTTCATCCAATGACACAAACACACCTATTGGACGCATAAGATTGCATAAAAACCCTAATTGGACAAGAATAAGACTTGGGAGTACGAAAATGACCTAAATGTTCCTCCAATGACACAAATGAACTTATAGGATGCAAAAGATTGGTTAAAAACCCTAATTGGACATGAATAAGCCTAGGGAGGACGAAAATGACCTAAATGTTCGTCCAATTACACAAATGAACTTATTGGATGCACAAGGTTGGGTAAAAACCCTAATTGGACAAGAATAAGCCTAGGGAGGACGAAAATGACCTAAATGTTCGTCCAATGACACAAATGAACATATTGGATGCACAAGATTGGCTAGAAACCCTAATTGGACAAGAATAAGCCTAGGGAGGACGAAAATGACCTAAATGTTCATCCAATGACACAAACACACCTATTGGACGCATAAGATTGCATAAAAACCCTAATTGGACAAGAATAAGACTTGGGAGTACGAAAATGACCTAAATGTTCCTCCAATGACACAAATGAACTTATAGGATGCAAAAGATTGGTTAAAAACCCTAATTGGACATGAATAAGCCTAGGGAGGACGAAAATGACCTAAATGTTCGTCCAATGACACAAACACAACTATTGGATGCACAAGATTGCATAAAAACCCTAATTGGACAAGAATAAGACTAGGGAGGACGAAAATGACCTAAATGATCATCCAATGACACAAATGAACTTATTGGATGCACAAGATTGGTTAAAAACCCTAATTGGACAAGAATAAGCATAGGGATGACGAAAATGACCTAAATGTTCATCCAATTACACAAATGAACTTATTGGATGCACAAGGTTGGTTAAAAACCCTAATTGGACAAGAATAAGCCTAGGGAGGACGAAAATGACCTAAATGTTCGTCCAATGACACAACCACACCTATTGGATGCACAAGATTGCATAAAAACCCTAATTGCACAAGAATAAGCCTAGGGAGGACGAAAATGACCTAAATGTTCCTCCAATGACACAAATGAACTTATTGGATGCACAAGGTTGGTTAAAACCCCTAATTTGACAAGAATAAGCATAGGGAGGACGAAAATGACCTAAATGTTCAATCAATGACACAAATGAACTTATTGGATGCACAAGGTTGGTTAAAAACCCTAATTGGACTAGAATAAGCCTAGGGAGGACGAAAATGACCTAAATGTTCGTCCAATGACACAAACACACCTATTGAATGCACAAGATTACATAAAAACCCTAATTGGACAAGAATAAGACTAAGGACGACGAAAATGACCTAAATGTTTATCCAATGACACAAACACACCTATTGGATGCACAAGATTGGTTAAAAACCCTAATTGGACAAGAATAAGCCTAGGGAGGACGAAAATGACCTAAATGTTCCTCCAATGTCACAAATGAACTTATTAGATGCACAAGATTGGCTAAAAACCCTAATTGGACAAGAATAAGCCTAGGGAGGACGAAAATGACCTAAATGTTCATCCAATGACACAAATAAACTTATTGGATGCACAAGGTTGGTTAAAAACCCTAATTGGACAAGAATAAGCCTAGGGACGACGAAAATGACCTAAATGTTCGTCCAATGACACAAACACACCTATTGGATGCACAAGATTGCATAAAAACCCTAATTGGACAAGAATAAGACTAGGGAGGATGAAAATGACCTAAATGTTCCTCCAATAACACAAACACACCTATTGGATGCACAAGATTGGTTAAAAACCCTAATTGGACCAGCATAAGCCTAGGGAGGACGACAACGACCTAAATGTTCGTCTAATGACACAAACACACCTATTGGATGCACAAGATTGCATAAAAACCCTAATTGGACAAGAATAAGACTAGGGAGGACGAAAATGACCTAAATGATCATCCAATGACACAAATGAACTTATTGGATGCACAAGATTGGTTAAAAACCCTAATTGGACAAGAATAAGCATAGGGATGACGAAAATGACCTAAATGTTCATCCAATTACACAAATGAACTTATTGGATGCACAAGATTGGTTAAAAACCCTAATTGGACAAGAATAAGCCTAGGGAGGACGAAAATGACCTAAATGTTCGTCCAATGACACAAACACACCTATTGGATGCACAAGATTGCATAAAAACCCTAATTGGACAAGAATAAGACTAGGGAGGACGAAAATGACCTAAATGTTCCTCCAATGACACAAACACACCTATTGGATGCACGAGATTGCATAAAAACCCTAATTGGACAAGAATAAGACTAGGGAGGACGTAAATGACCTAAATGTTCCACCAATTACACAAATAAACTTATTGGATACACAAGCTTGGTTAAAAACCCTAATTGGACAAGAATAAGCCTAGGGAGGACGAAAATGACCTAAATGTTCAACCAATGACACAAATGAACTTTATTGGATGCACAAGGTTGGTTAAAAACCCTAATTGAACAAGAATAAGCCTAGGGAGGACGAAAATGACCTAAATGTTCGTCCAATGACACAAACACACCTATTGGATGCACAAGATTGCATAAAAACCCTAATTGGACAAGAATAAGACTAGGGAGGACGAAAATGACCTAAATGTTCCTCCAATGACACAAACACACCTATTGGATGCACAAGATTGCATAAATACCCTAATTCGACAAATATAAGACTAGGGAGGACGAAAATGACCTAAATGTTCCTCCAATGACACAAACACACCTATTGGATGCACAAGATTGCATAAAAACCCTAATTGGACAAGAATAAGACTAGGGAGGACGTAAATGACCTAAATGTTCCACCAATGACACAAATGAACTTCTTGGATACACAAGGTTGGTTAAAAACCCAAATTGGACAAGAATAAGCCTAGGGAGGACGAAAATGACCTAAATGTTCGTCCAATGACACAAACACACCTATTGGATGCACAAGATTGCATAAAAACCCTAATTGGACAAGAATAAGACTAGGGAGGACGAAAATGACCTAAATGTTCATCCAATGACAAAAATGAACTTATTGGTTGCACAAGATTGGTTAAAAACCCTAATTGGACAAGAATAAGCATAGGGAGGACGAAAATGACCTAAATGTTCGTCCAATGACACAAACCCACATATTGGATGCACAAGATTGCTTAAAACCCTAATTGGACAAGAATAAGACTAGGGAGGACGAAAATGACCTAAATGTTCATCCAATGACACAAATGAACTTTTTGGATGCACAAGATTGCTTAAAAACCCTAATCGGACAAGAATAAGCCTAGGGAGGACGAAAATGACCTAAATGTTCGTCCAATGACACAAACACACCTATTGGATGCACAAGATTGCATAAAAACCCTAATTGGACAAGAATAAGACTAGGGAGGACGAAAATGACCTAAATGTTCATCCAATGACACAAATGAACTTATTGGATGCACAAGATTGGTTAAAAACCCTAATTGGACAAGAATAAACCTAGGGAGGAAGAAAATGACCTAAATGTTCATCCAATGACACAAATGAACTTATTGGATGCACAAGATTGGTTGAAAACCCTAATTGGACAAGAATAAGCCTAGGGAGGACGAAAATGACCTAAATGTTCATCCAATGACACAAATGAACTTATTGGATGCACAAGATTGGTTAAAAACCCTAGTTGGACAAGAATAAGCCTAGGGAGGACGAAAATGACCTAAATGTTCATCCAATGAAACAAATGAACTTATTGGATGTACAAGATTGGTTAAAAACCCTAATTGGACAAGAATAAGCCTAGGGAGGACGAAAATGACCTAAATGTTCGTCCAATGACACAAACACACCTATTGGATGCACAAGATTGCATAAAAACCCTAATTGGACAAGAATAAGACTAGGGAGGACGAAAATGACCTAAATGTTCATCCAATGACACAAATGAACTTATTGGATGCACAAGATTGGTTAAAAACCCTAATTGGACAAGAATAAGCATAGGGAGGACGAAAATGACCTAAATGTTCATCCAATGACACAAACACACATATTGGATGCACAAGATTGCTTAAAACCCTATATGCACAAGAATAAAATTAGGGATGACGAAAATGACCTAAATGTTCATCCAATGACACAAATGAACTTATTGGATGCACAAGATTGGTTAAAAACCCTAATTGGACAAGAATAAGCCTAGGGAGGACGAAAATGACCTAAATGTTCGTCCAATGACACAAACACACCTATTGGATGCACAAGATTGCCTAAAAACCCTAATTGGTCAAGAATAAGACTAGCGAGGACGAAAATGACCTAAATATTCATCCAATGACACAAATGAACTTATTGGATGCAGAAGATTGGTTAAAAACCCTAATTGGACAAGAATAAGCATAGGGAGGACGAAAATGACCTAAATGTTCATCCAATGACACAAACACACATATTGGATGCACAAGATTGGTTAAAAACCCTAATTGGACAAGAATAAGCCTAGGGAGGACGAAAATGACCTAAATGTTCGTCCAATGACACAATCACACCTATTGGATGCACAAGATTTCATAAAAACCCTAATTGGACAATAATAAGACTAGGGAGGACGAAAATGACCTAAATGTTCCTCCAATGACACAAACACACCTATTGGATGCACAAGATTGGTTAAAAACCCTAATTGGACAAGAATAAGCCTAGGGAGGACGAAAATGACCTAAATGTTCGTCCAATGACACAAACACACCTATTGGATGCACAAGATTGCATAAAAACCCTAATTGGACAAGAATAAGACTAGGGAGGACGAAAATGACCTAAATGTTCCTCCAATGACACAAATGAACTTATTGGATGCACAAGATTGGTTAAAAACCCTAATTGGACAAGAATAAGCCTAGGGAGGACGAAAATGACCTAAATGTTCGTCCAATGACACACAAACACACCTATTGGATGCACAAGATTGCATAAAAACCCTAATTGGACAAGAATAAGACTAGGGAGGACGAAAATGACCTAAATGTTCATCCAATGACACAAATGAACTTATTGGATGCACAAGATTGGTTAAAAACCCTAATTGGACAAGAATAAGCCTAGGGAGGACGAAAATGACCTAAATGTTCGTCCAATGACACAAACACACCTATTGGATGCACAAGATTGCATAAAAACCCTAATTGGACAAGAATAAGACTAGGGAGGACGAAAATGACCTAAATGCTCATCCAATGACACAAATGAACTTATTGAATGCACAAGATTGGTTAAAAACCCTAATCGGACAAGAATAAGCCTAGGGAGGACGAAAATGACCTAAATGTTCGTCCAATGATACAAACACACCTATTGGATGCACAAGATTGCATAAAAACCTTAATTGGACAAGTATAAGACTAGGGAGGACGAAAATGACCTAAATGTTCCTTTAATGACACAAACACACCTATTGGATGCACAAGATTGCATAAAAACCCTAATGCGGCAAGAATAAGACTAGGGAGGATGAAAATGACCTAAATGTTCATCCAATGACACAAATGAACTTATTGGATGCACAAGATTGGTTAAAAACCCTACTTGGACAAGAATAAGCCTAGGGAGGACGAAAATGACCTAAATGTTCGTCCAATGACACAAATACACCTATTGGATGCACAAGATTGGTTAAAAACCCTAATTGGACAAGAATAAGCCTAGGGAGGACGAAAATGACCTAAATGTTCGTCCAATGACACAAACACACCTATTGGATGCACAAGATTGCATAAAAACCCTAATTGGACAAGAATAAGACTAGGGAGGACTTAAATGACCTAAATGTTCCACCAATGACACAAATGAACTTATTGGATGCACAAGGTTGGTTAAAAACCCTAATTGGAAAAGAATAAGCCTACGGAGGACGAAAATGACCTAAATGTTCAACCAATGACACAAATGAACTTATTGGATGCACAAGGTTGGTTAAAAACCCTAATTGAACAAGAATAAGCCTAGGGAGGACGAAAATGGCCTAAATGTTCGTCCAATGACACAAACACACCAATTGTATGCACAAGATTGCATAAAAACCCTAATTGGACAAGAATAAGCCTAGGGAGGATGAAAATGACTTAAATGTTCGTCCAATGGCACAAACACACCTATTGGATGCACAAGATTGCATAAAAACCCTAATTGGACAAGAATAAGACTAGGGAGGACGAAAATGACCTAAATGTTCATCCAATGACACAAATGAACTTATTGGATGCACAAGATTGGTTAAAAACCCTAATTGGACAAGAATAAGCCTAGGGAGGACGAAAATGACCTAAATGTTCATCCAATGACACAAATGAACTTATTGGATGCACAAGATTGGTTAAAAACCCTAATTAAACAACAATAAGCCCAGGGTTGACGAAAATGACCAAAATGTTCATCTAATGACACAAACACACCTATTGGATGCACAAGATTGGTTAGAAACCCTAATTGGACAAGAATAAGCCTAGGGAGGACGAAAATGACCTAAATGTTCATCCAATGACACAAATGAACTTAATGGATGCACAAGATTGGTTAAAAACCCTAATTGGACAAGAATAAGCCTAGGGAGGACGAAAATGACCTAAATGTTCGTCCAATGACACAAACACACCTATTGGATGCACAAGATTGCATAAAAACCCTAATTGGACAAGAATAAGACTAGGGAGGACGAAAATGACCTAAATGTTCCTCCAATGACAAAAACACACCTATTGGATGCAAAAGATTGCATAAAAACCCTAATTCGACAAGAATAAGACTAGGGAGGACGAAAATGACCTAAATGTTCCTCCAATGACACAAACACACCTATTGGATGCACAATATTGCATAAAAACCCTAATTGGACAAGAATAAGACTAGGGAGGACGTAAATGACCTAAATGTTCCACCAATGACACAAATGAACTTATTGGATGCACAAGGTTGGTTAAAAACCCTAATTGGACAAGAATAAGATTAGGGAGGACGAAAATGACCTAAATGTTCATCCAATGACACAAATGAACTTATTGGATGCACAAGATTGGTTAAAAACCCTAATTGGACAAGAATAAGCCTAGGGAGGACGAAAATGACATAAATGTTCGTCTAATGACACAAATGAACTTATTGGATGCACAAGATTGGTTAAAAACCATAATTGGACAAGAATAAGCCTAGGGAAGACGAAAATGACCTAAATGTTCGTCCAATGACACAAACACACCTATTGAATGCACAAGATTACATAAAAACCCTAAATTGACAAGAATAAGACTAGGGAGGACGAACATGACCTAAATGTTTATCCAATGACACAAACACACCTATTGGATGCACAAGATTGGTTAAAAACCCTAATTGGACAAGAATAAGCCTAGGGAGGACGAAAATGACCTAAATGTTCGTCAAATGACACAAACACACCTATTGGATGCACAAGATTGCATAAAAACCCTAATTGGACAAGAATAAGACTAGGGAGGACGAAAATGACCTAAATGTTCATCCAATGACACAAATGAACTTATTGGATGCACAAGATTGGTTAAAAACCCTAATTGGACAAGAATAAGCATAGGGAGGACGTAAATGACCTAAATGTTCGTCCAATGACACAAATGAACTTATTGGATGCACAAGATTGGTTAAAAACCCTAATTGGACAAGAATAAGCATAGGGATGACGAAAATGACCTAAATGTTCATCCAATTACACAAATGAACTTATTGGATGCACAAGGTTGGTTAAAAACCCTAATTGGACAAGAATAAGCCTAGGGAGGACGAAAATGACCTAAATGTTCGTCCAATGACACAACCACACCTATTGGATGCACAAGATTGCATAAAAACCCTAATTGCACAAGAATAAGCCTAGGGAGGACGAAAATGACCTAAATGTTCCTCCAATGACACAAATGAACTTATTGGATGCACAAGGTTGGTTAAAAACCCTAATTTGACAAGAATAAGCCTAAGGAGGACGAAAATGACCTAAATGTTCAATCAATGACACAAATGAACTTATTGGATGCACAAGGTTGGTTAAAAACCCTAATTGGACAAGAATAAGTCTAGGGAGGACGAAAATGACATAAATGTTCGTCCAATGACACAAATGAACTTATTGGATGCACAAGGTTGGGTAAAAACCCTAATTGGACAAGAATAAGCCTACGGAGGACGAAAATGACCTAAATGTTCGTCCAATGACACAAATGAACTTATTGGATGCACAAGATTGGCTAAAAACCCTAATTGGACAAGAATAAGCCTTGGGAGGACGAAAATGACCTAAATGTTCCTCCAATGACACAAACACACCTATTGGATGCACAAGATTGGTTAAAAACCCTAATTGGACAAGAATAAGCATAGGAAAGACGAAAATGACCTAAATGTTCATCCAATGACACAAACACACCTATTGGACGCATAAGATTGCATAAAAACCCTAATTGGACAAGAATAAGACTTGGGAGTACGAAAATGACCTAAATGTTCCTCCAATGACACAAATGAACTTATTGGATGCTCAAGATTGGATAAAAACCCTAATTGGACAAGAATAAGCCTAGGGAGGACGAAAATGACCTAAATGTTCGTCCAATGAAACAAACACAACTATTGGATGCACAAGATTGTATAAAAACCCTAATTGGTCAAGAATAAGACTAGGGAGGACGAAAATGACCTAAATGATCATCCAATGACACAAATGAACTTATTGGATGCACAAGATTGGTTAAAAACCCTAATTGGACAAGAATAAGCATAGGGATGACGAAAATGACCTAAATGTTCATCCAATTACACAAATGAACTTATTGGATGCACAAGGTTGGTTAAAAACCCTAATTGGACAAGAATAAGCATAGGGAGGACGAAAATGACCTAAATGTTCGTCCAATGACACAAACACACCTATTGGATGCACAAGATTGCATAAAAACCCTAATTGGACAAGAATAAGACTATGGGGGACGAAAATGACCTAAATGTTCATCCAATGACAAAAATGAACTTATTGGATGCACAAGATTGGTTAAAAACCCTAATTGGACAAGAATAAGCATAGGGAGGACGAAAATGACCTAAACGTTCATCCAATGACACAAACCCACATATTGGATGCACAAGATTGCTTAAAACCCTAATTGGACAAGAATAAGACTAGGGAGGACGAAAATGACCTAAATGTTCATCCAATGACACAAATGAACTTATTGAATGGACAAGATTGGTTAAAAACCCTAATCAGACAAGAATAAGCCTAGGGAGGACGAAAATGACCTAAATGTTCGTCCAATGACACAAACACACCTATTGGATGCACAAGATTGCATAAAAACCCTAATTGGACAAGAATAAGACTAGGGAGGACGAAAATGACCTAAATGTTCATCCAATGACACAAATGAACTTATTGGATGCACAAGATTGGTTAAAATCCCTAATTGGATAAGAATAAGCCTAGGGAGGACGAAAATGACCTAAATGTTCGTCCAATGACACAAACACACCTATTGGATGCACAAGATTGCATAAAAACCCTAATTGGACAAGAATAAGACTAGGGAGGACGAAAATGACCTAAATGTTCCTCCAATGACACAAACACACCTATTGGATGCACAAGATTGGTTAAAAACCATAATTGGACAAGAATAAGCCTAGGGAGGACGAAAATGACCTAAATGTTCCTCCAATGACACAAACACACCTATTGGATGCACAAGATTGGTTAAAAACCATCATTGGAAAAGAATAAGCCTAGGGAGGACGAAAATGACCTAAATGTTCATCCAATGACACAAATGAACTTATTCGATGCACAAGATTGGTTAAAAACTCTAATTGGACAAGAATAAGCCTAGGGAGGATGAAAATGACCTAAATGTTCAACCAATGACACAAATGAACTTATTGGATGCACAAGGTTGGTTAAAAACCTTAATTGGACAAGAATAAGCCTAGGGAGGACGAAAATGACCTAAATGTTCGTCCAATGACACAAACACACCTATTGGATGCACAAGATTGCATAAAAACCCTAATTGGACAAGAATAAGACTAGGGAGGACGAAAATGACCTAAATGTTCCTCCAATGACACAAACACACCTATTGAATGCACAAGATTGCATAAAAACCCTAATTGGACAAGAATAAGACTAGGGAGGACGTAAATGACCTAAATGTTCCACCAATGACACAAATGAACTTATTGGATGCACAAGGTTCGTTAAAAACCCTAATTGGACAAGAATAAGCCTAGGGAGGACGAAAATGACCTAAATGTTCAACCAATGACACAAATGAACTTATTGGATGCACAAGGTTGGTTAAAAACCCTAATTGGACAAGAATAAGCCTAGGGAGGACGAAAATGACCTAAATGTTCGTCCAATGACACAAACACACCTATTGGATGCACAAGATTGCATAAAAACCCTAATTGGACAAGAATAAGACTAGGGAGGACGAAAATGACCTAAATGTTCCTCCAATGACACAAACACACCTATTGAATGCACAAGATTGCATAAAAACCCTAATTGGACAAGAATAAGACTAGGGAGGACGAAAATGACCTAAATGTTCCTCCAATGACACAAACACACCTATTGGATGCACAAGATTGGTTAAAAACCCTAATTGGACAAGAATAAGCATAGGAAAGACGAAAATGACCTAAATGTTCATCCAATGACACAAACACACCTATTGGACGCATAAGATTGCATAAAAACCCTAATTGGACAAGAATAAGACTTGGGAGTACGAAAATGACCTAAATGTTCCTCCAATGACACAAATGAACTTATAGGATGCAAAAGATTGGTTAAAAACCCTAATTGGACAAGAATAAGCCTAGGGAGGACGAAAATGACCTAAATGTTCGTCCAATTACACAAATGAACTTATTGGATGCACAAGGTTGGGTAAAAACCCTAATTGGACAAGAATAAGCCTAGGGAGGACGAAAATGACCTAAATGTTCGTCCAATGACACAAATGAACATATTGGATGCACAAGATTGGCTAGAAACCCTAATTGGACAAGAATAAGCCTAGGGAGGACGAAAATGACCTAAATGTTCCTCCAATGACACAAACACACCTATTGGATGCACAAGATTGGTTAAAAACCCTAATTGGACAAGAATAAGCCTAGGGAGGACGAAAATGAACTAATTGTTCATCCAATGACACAAATGAACGTATTGGATGCACAAGATTGGCTAAAAACCCTAATTGGACAAGAATAAGCCTAGGGAGGACGAAAATGACCTAAATGTTCGTCCAATGACACAAACACACCTATTGGATGCACAAGATTGCATAAAAACCCTAATTGGACAAGAATAAGCCTAGGGAAGAAGAAAATGACCTAAATGTTCATCCAATGACACAAATGAACTTATTGGATGCACAAGATTGGTTAAAAACCCTAATTGGACAAGAATAAGCCTAGGGAGGACGAAAATGACCTAAATGTTCGTCCAATGACACAAACACACCTATTGGATGCACAAGATTGCATAAAAACCCTAATTGGACAAGAATAAGACTAGGGAGGACGAAAATGACCTAAATGTTCCTCCAATGACACAACCACACCTATTGGATGTACAAGATTGCATAAAAACCCTAATTGGACAAGAATAAGACTATGGAGGACGTAAATGACCTAAATGTTCCACCAATGACACAAATGAACTTATTGGATGCACAAGGTTGGTTAAAAACCCTAATTGGACAAGAATAAGCCTAGGGAGGACGAAAATGACCTAAATGTTCATCAAATGACACAAATGAACTTATTGGATGCACAAGATTGGTTAAAAACCCTAATTGGACAAGAATAAGCCTAGGGAGGACGTAAATGACCTAAATGTTCATCCAATGACACAAATGAACTTATTGGATGCACAAGATTGGTTAAAAACCCTAATTTGACAAGAATAAGCATAGGGAGGACGAAAATGACCTAAATGTTCATCCAATGACACAAACACACATATTGGATGCACAAGATTGGTTCAAAACCCTAATTGGACAAGAATAAGCCTAGGGAGGACAAAAATGACCTAAATGTTCGTCCAATGACACAAACACAGCTATTGGATGCACAAGATTACATAAGAACCCTAATTGGACAATAATAAGACTAGGGAGGACGAAAATGACCTAAATGTTCCTCCAATGACACAAACACACCTATTGGATGCACAAGATTGGTTAAAAACCCTAATTGGACAAGAATAAGCCTAGGGAGGACGAAAATGACCTAAATGTTCGTCCAATGACACAAACACACCTATTGGATGCACAAGATTGCATAAAAACCCTAATTGGACAAGAATAAGACTAGGGAGGACGAAAATGACCTAAATGTTCATCCAATGACACAAATGAACTTATTGGATGCACAAGATTGGTCAAAAACCCTAATTGGACAAGAATAAGCCTAGGGAGGACAAAAATGACCTAAATGTTCATCCAATGACACAAATCAACTTATTGGATACACATGATTGGTTAAAAACCCTAATTGGACAAGAATAAGCCTAGGGAGGACGAAAATGACCTAAATGTTCGTCCAACGACACAAACACACATATTGGATGCACAAGATTGGTTAAAAACCCTAATTGGACAAGAATAAGCCTAGGGAGGACGAAAATGACCTAAATGTTCGTCCAATGACACAAATCAACTTATTGGATACACATGATTGGTTAAAAACCCTAATTAGACAAAAATAAGCCTAGGGAGGACGAAAATGACCTAAATATTCCTCCAATGACACAAACACACCTATTGGATGCACAAGATTGGTTAAAAACCCTAATTGGACAAGAATAAGCCTAGGGAGGACGAAAATGACCTAAATGTTCGTCCAATGACACAAACACACCTATTGGATGCACAAGATTGCATAAAAACCCTAATTGGTCAAGAATAAGACTAGGGAGGACGAAAATGACCTAAATGTTCCTCCAATGACACAAATGAACTTATTGGATGCACAAGATTGGTTAAAAACCCTAATTGGACAAGAATAAGCCTAGGGAGGACGAAAATGACCTAAATGTTCGTCCAATGAAACAAACACAACTATTGGATGATCAAGATTGCATAAAAACCCTAATTGGACAAGAATAAGACTAGGGAGGACGAAAATGACCTAAATGATCATCCAATGACACAAATGAACTTATTGGATGCACAAGATTGGTTAAAAACCCTAATTGGACAAGAATAAGCATAGGGATGACGAAAATGACCTAAATGTTCATCCAATGACACAAATGAACTTATTGGATGCACAAGGTTGGTTAAAAACCCTAATTGGACAAGAATAAGCCTAGGGAGGACGAAAATGACCTAAATGTTCGTCCAATGACACAACCACACCTATTGGATGCACAAGATTGCATAAAAACCCTAATTGCACAAGAATAAGCCTAGGGAGGACGAAAATGACCTAAATGTTCCTCCAATGACACAAATGAACTTATTGGATGCACAAGGTTGGTTAAAAACCCTAATTTGACAAGAATAAGCCTAGGGAGAACGAAAATGACCTAAATGTTCAATCAATGACACAAATGAACTTATTGGATGCACAAGGTTGGTTAAAAATCCTAATTGGACAAGAATAAGCCTAGGGAGGACGAAAATGACCTAAATGTTCGTCCAATGACACAAACACACCTATTGGATGCACAAGATTACATAAAAACCCTAATTGGACAAGAATAAGACTAAGGGGGACGAAAATGACCTAAATGTTTATCCAATGACACAAACACACCTATTGGATGCACAAGGTTTGTTAAAAACCCTAATTGGACAAGAATAAGCCTAGGGAGGACGAAAATGACCTTAATGTTCGTCCAATGACACAAACACACCTATTGGATGCACAAGATTACATAAAAACCCTAATTGGACAAGAATAAGACTAAGGAGGACGAAAATGACCTAAATGTTTATCCAATGACACAAACACACCTATTGGATGCACAAGATTGGTTAAAAACCCTAATTGGAGAAGAATAAGCCTAGGGAGGACGAAAATGACCTAAATGTTCCTCCAATGTCACAAATGAACTTATTAGATGCACAAGATTGGCTAAAAACCCTAATTGGACAAGAATAAGCCTAGGGAGGACGAAAATGACCTAAATGTTCATCCAATGACACAAATGAACTTATTGGATGCACAAGGTTGGTTAAAAACCCTAATTGGACAAGAATAAGCCTAGGGACGACGAAAATGACCTAAATGTTCGTCCAATGACACAAACACACCTATTGGATGCACAAGATTGCATAAAAACCCTAATTGGACAATAATAAGACTAGGGAGGTCGAAAATGACCTAAATGTTTCTCCAATGACACAAACACACCTATTGGATGCACAAGATTGGTTAAAAACCCTAATTGGACAAGAATAAGCCTAGGGAGGACGAAAATGACCTAAATGTTCGTCCAATGACACAAACACACCTATTGGATGCACAAGATTGCATAAAAACCCTAATTGGACAAGAATAAGACTAGGGAGGACGAAAATGACCTAAATGTTCATCCAATGACACAAATGAACTTATTGGATGCACAAGATTGGTTAAAAACCCTAATTGGACAAGAATAAGCATAGGGCGGACGAAAATGACCTAAATGTTCATCCAATTACACAAATGAACTTATTGGATGCACAAGGTTGGTTAAAAACCCTAATTGGACAAGAATAAGTCTAGGGAGGACGAAAATGACATAAATGTTCGTCCAATGACACAAATGAACTTATTGGATGCACAAGGTTGGGTAAAAACCCTAATTGGACAAGAATAAGCCTAGGGAGGACGAAAATGACCTAAATGTTCGTCCAATGACACAAATGAACATATTGGATGCACAAGATTGGCTAGAAACCCTAATTGGACAAGAATAAGCCTAGGGAGGACGAAAATGACCTAAATGTTCCTCCAATGACACAAACACACCTATTGGATGCACAAGATTGGTTAAAAACCCTAATTGGACAAGAATAAGCATAGGAAAGACGAAAATGACCTAAATGTTCATCGAATGACACAAACACACCTATTGGACGCATAAGATTGCATAAAAACCCTAATTGGACAAGAATAAGACTTGGGAGTACGAAAATGACCTAAATGTTCCTCCAATGACACAAATGAACTTATAGGATGCAAAAGATTGGTTAAAAACCCTAATTGGACATGAATAAGCCTATGGAGGACGAAAATGACCTAAATGTTCATCCAATGATACAAATGAACTTATTAGATGCACAAGATTGGCTAAAAACCCTAATTGGACAAGAATAAGCCTAGGGAGGACGAAAATGACCTAAATGTTCATCCAATGACACAAATGAACTTATTGGATGCACAAGGTTGGTTAAAAACCCTAATTGGACAAGAATAAGCCTAGGGAGGACGAAAATGACCTAAATGTTCGTCCAATGACACAAACACACCTATTGGATGCACAAGATTACATAAAAACCCTAATTTGACAAGAATAAGACTAAGGAGGACGAAAATGACCTAAATGTTTATCCAATGACACAAACACACCTATTGGATGCACAAGATTGGTTAAAAACCCTAATTGGACAAGAATAAGCCTAGGGAGGACGAAAATGACCTAAATGTTCCTCCAATGTCACAAATGAACTTATTAGATGCACAAGATTGGCTAAAAACCCTAATTGGACAAGAATAAGCCTAGGGTGGACGAAAATGACCTAAATGTTCGTCCAATGACACAAATGAACTTATTGGATGCACAAGGTTGGTTAAAAACCCTAATTGGACAAGAATAAGCCTAGGGACGACGAAAATGACCTAAATGTTCGTCCAATGACACAAACACACCTATTGGATGCACAAGATTGCATAAAAACCCTAATTGGACAAGAATAAGACTAAGGAGGACGAAAATGACCTAAATGTTTATCCAATGACACAAACACACCTATTGGATGCACAAGATTGATTAAAAACCCTAATTGGACAAGAATAAGCCTAGGGAAGACGAAAATGACCTAAATGTTCGTCCATAGACACAAACACACCTATTGGATGCACAAGATTGCATAAAAACCCTAATTGGACAAGAATAAGACTAGGGAGGACGAAAATGACCTAAATGTTTATCCAATGACACAAACACACCTATTGGATGCACAAGATTGGTTAAAAACCCTAATTGGACAAGAATAAGCCTAGGGAAGACGAAAATGACCTAAATGTTGATCCAATGACACAAATGAACTTATTGGATGCACAAGATTGGTTAAAAACCCTAATTGGACAATAATAAGCCTAGGGAAGACGAAAATGACCTAAATCTTCATCCAATGACACAAATGAACTTATTGGATGCACAAGATTGGTTAAAAACCCTAATTGGACAAGAATAACCTAGGGAGGACGAAAATCACCTAAATGTTCGTCCAATGACACAAACACACCTATTGGATGCACAAGATTGCATAAAAACCCTAATTGGACAAGAATAAGACTAGGGAGGACGAAAATGACCTAAATGTTTATCCAATGACACAAACACACCTATTGGATGCACAAGATTGGTTAAAAACCCTAATTGGACAAGAATAAGCCTAGGGAAGACAAAAATGACCTAAATGTTCATCCAATGACACAAATGAACTTATTGGATGCACAAGATTGGTTAAAAACCCTAATTGGACAAGAAAAAGCATAGGGAGGACGAAGATGACCTAAATGTTCATCCAATGACACAAATGAACTTATTGGATGCACATGATTGGTTAAAAACCCTAATTGGACAAGAATAAGCCTAGGGAGGACGAAAATGACCTAAATGTTCGTCCAATGACACAAACACACCTATTGGATGCACAAGATTACATAAAAACCCTAATTGGACAAGAATAAGACTAAGGAGGACGAAAATGACCTAAATGTTTATCCAATGACACAAACACACCTATTGGATGCACAAGATTGCATAAAAACCCTAATTGGACAAGAATAAGACTAGGGAGGACGAAAATGACCTAAATGTTCATCCAATGACACAAATGAACTTATTGGATGCACAAGATTGGTTAAAAACCCTAATTGGACAAGAATAAGCATAGGGAGGACGTAAATGACCTAAATGTTCGTCCAATGACACAAATGAACTTATTGGATGCACAAGATTTGTTAAAAACCCTAATTGGACAAGAATAAGCCTAGGGAGGACGAAAATGACCTTAATGTTCGTCCAATGACACAAACACACCTATTGGATGCACAAGATTACATAAAAACCCTAATTGGACAAGAATAAGACTAAGGAGGACGAAAATGACCTAAATGTTTATCCAATGACACAAACACACCTATTGGATGCACAAGATTGGTTAAAAACCCTAATTGGACAAGAATAAGCCTAGGGAGGACGAAAATGACCTAAATGTTCCTCCAATGTCACAAATGAACTTATTAGATGCACAAGATTGGATAAAAACCCTAATTGGACAAGAATAAGCCTAGGGAGGACGAAAATGACCTAAATGTTCATCCAATGACACAAATGAACTTATTGGATGCACAAGGTTGGTTAAAAACCCTAATTGGACAAGAATAAGCCTAGGGACGACGAAAATGACCTAAATGTTCGTCCAATGACACAAACACACCTATTGGATGCACAAGATTGCATAAAAACCCTAATTGGACAATAATAAGACTAGGGAGGTCGAAAATGACCTAAATGTTCCTCCAATGACACAAACACACCTATTGGATGCACAAGATTGGTTAAAAACCCTAATTGGACAAGAATAAGACTAGGGAGGACGTAAATGACCTAAATGTTCGTCCAATGACACAAATGAACTTATTGGATGCACAAGGTTTGTTAAAAACCCTAATTGGACAAGAATAAGCCTAGGGAGGACGAAAATGACCTTAATGTTCGTCCAATGACACAAACACACCTATTGGATGCACAAGATTACATAAAAACCCTAATTGGACAAGAATAAGACTAAGGAGGACGAAAATGACCTAAATGTTTATCCAATGACACAAACACACCTATTGGATGCACAAGATTGGTTAAAAACCCAAATTGGACAAGAATAAGCCTAGGGAGGACGAAAATGACCTAAATGTTCCTCCAATGTCACAAATGAACTTATTAGATGCACAAGATTGGCTAAAAACCCTAATTGGACAAGAATAAGCCTAGGGAGGACGAAAATGACCTAAATGTTCATCCAATGACACAAATGAACTTATTGGATGCACAAGGTTGGTTAAAAACCCTAATTGGACAAGAATAAGCCTAGGGACGACGAAAATGACCTAAATGTTCGTCCAATGACACAAACACACCTATTGGATGCACAAGATTGCATAAAAACCCTAATTGGACAAGAATAAGACTAAGGAGGACGAAAATGACCTAAATGTTCATCCAATTACACAAATGAACTTATTGGATGCACAAGGTTGGTTAAAAACCCTAATTGGACAAGAATAAGTCTAGGGAGGACGAAAATGACATAAATGTTCGTCCAATGACACAAATGAACTTATTGGATGCACAAGGTTGGGTAAAAACCCTAATTGGACAAGAATAAGCCTAGGGAGGACGAAAATGACCTAAATGTTCGTCCAATGACACAAATGAACATATTGGATGCACAAGATTGGCTAGAAACCATAATTGGACAAGAATAAGCCTAGGGAGGACGAAAATGACCTAAATGTTCCTCCAATGACACAAACACACCTATTGGTTGCACAAGATTGGTTAAAAACCCTAATTGGACAAGAATAAGCATAGGAAAGACGAAAATGACCTAAATGTTCATCCAATGACACAAACACACCTATTGGACGCATAAGATTGCATAAAAACCCTAATTGGACAAGAATAAGACTTGGGAGTACGAAAATGACCTAAATGTTCCTCCAATGACACAAATGAACTTATAGGATGCAAAAGATTGGTTAAAAACCCTAATTGGACATGAATAAGCCTAGGGAGGACGAAAATGACCTAAATGTTCGTCCAATTACACAAATGAACTTATTGGATGCACAAGGTTGGGTAAAAACCCTAATTGGACAAGAATAAGCCTAGGGAGGACGAAAATGACCTAAATGTTCGTCCAATGACACAAATGAACATATTGGATGCACAAGATTGGATAGAAACCCTAATTGGACAAGAATAAGCCTAGGGAGGACGAAAATGACCTAAATGTTCCTCCAATGACACAAACACACCTATTGGATGCACAAGATTGGTTAAAAACCCTAATTGGACAAGAATAAGCATAGGAAAGACGAAAATGACCTAAATGTTCATCCAATGACACAAACACACCTATTGGACGCATAAGATTGCATAAAAACCCTAATTGGACAAGAATAAGACTAGGGAGTACGAAAATGACCTAAATGTTCCTCCAATGACACAAATGAACTTATAGGATGCAAAAGATTGGTTAAAAACCCTAATTGGACAAGAATAAGCATAGGGAGGACGAAAATGACCTAAATGTTCATCCAATTACACAAATGAACTTATTGGATGCACAAGGTTGGTTAAAAACCCTAATTGGACAAGAATAAGCCTAGGGAGGACGAAAATGACCTAAATGTTCGTCCAATGACACAAATGAACTTATTGGATGCACAAGGTTGGGTAAAAACCCTAATTGGACAAGAATAAGCCTAGGGAGGACGAAAATGACCAAAATGTTCGTCCAATGACACAAATGAACTTATTGGATGCACAAGATTGGCTAAAAACCCTAATTGGACAAGAATAAGCCTAGGGAGGACGAAAATGACCTAAATGTTCCTCCAATGACACAAACACACCTATTGGATGCACAAGATTGGTTAAAAACCCTAATTGGACAAGAATAAGCATAGGAAAGACGAAAATGACCTAAATGTTCATCCAATGACACAAACACACCTATTGGACGCACAAGATTGCATAAAAACCCTAATTGGACAAGAATAAGACTTGGGAGTACGAAAATGACCTAAATGTTCCTCCAATGACACAAATGAACTTATTGGATGCACAAGATTGGTTAAAAACCCTAATTGGACAAGAATAAGCCTAGGGAGGACGAAAATGACCTAAATGTTCGTCCAATGAAACAAACACACCTATTGGATGCACAAGATTGGTTAAAAACCCTAATTGGACAAGAATAAGCCTAGGGAGGACGAAAAGGACCTAAATGTTCCTCCAATGTCACAAATGAACTTATTGGATGCACAAGATTGGCTAAAAACCCTAATTGGACAAGAATAAGCATATGGAGGACGAAAATGTCCTAAATGTTTATCCAATGACACAAATGAACTTATTGGATGCACAAGGTTGGTTAAAAACCCTAATTGGACAAGAATAAGCATAGGGAGGACGAAAATGACCTAAATGTTCCTCCAATGACACAAACACACCTATTGGATGCACAAGATTGGTTAAAAACCCTAATTGGACAAGAATAAGCCTAGGGAGGACGAAAATGACCTAAATGTTCGTCCAATGACACAAACACACCTATTGGATGCACAAGATTGCATAAAAACCCTAATTGTACAAGAATAAGACTAGGGAGGACGAAAATGACCTAAATGTTCATCCATTGACACAAATGAACTTATTGGATGCACAAGATTGGTTAAAAACCCTAATTGGACAAGAATAAGCATAGGGAGGACGAAAATGACCTAAATGTTCATCCAATTACACAAATGAACTTATTGGATGCACAAGGTTGGTTAAAAACCCTAATTGGACAAGAATAAGCCTAGGGAGGACGAAAATGACCTAAATGTTCGTCCAATGACACAAATGAACTTATTGGATGCACAAGGTTGGGTAAAAACCCTAATTGGACAAGAATAAGCCTAGGGAGGACGAAAATGACCTAAATGTTCATCCAATGACACAAACACACCTATTGGACGCATAAGATTGCATAAAAACCCTAATTGGACAAGAATAAGACTTGGGAGTACGAAAATGACCTAAATGTTCCTCCAATGACACAAATGAACTTATAGGATGCAAAAGATTGGTTAAAAACCCTAATTGGACATGAATAAGCCTATGGAGGACGAAAATGACCTAAATGTTCATCCAATGATACAAATGAACTTATTAGATGCACAAGATTGGCTAAAAACCCTAATTGGACAAGAATAAGCCTAGGGAGGACGAAAATGACCTAAATGTTCATCCAATGACACAAATGAACTTATTGGATGCACAAGGTTGGTTAAAAACCCTAATTGGACAAGAATAAGCCTAGGGAGGACGAAAATGACCTAAATGTTCGTCCAATGACACAAACACACCTATTGGATGCACAAGATTACATAAAAACCCTAATTTGACAAGAATAAGACTAAGGAGGACGAAAATGACCTAAATGTTTATCCAATGACACAAACACACCTATTGGATGCACAAGATTGGTTAAAAACCCTAATTGGACAAGAATAAGCCTAGGGAGGACGAAAATGACCTAAATGTTCCTCCAATGTCACAAATAAACTTATTAGATGCACAAGATTGGCTAAAAACCCTAATTGGACAAGAATAAGCCTAGGGAGGACGAAAATGACCTAAATGTTCATCCAATGACACAAATGAACTTATTGGATGCACAAGGTTGGTTAAAAACCCTAATTGGACAAGAATAAGCCTAGGGACGACGAAAATGACCTAAATGTTCCTCCAATGACACAAACACACCTATTGGATGCACAAGATTGCATAAAAACCCTAATTGGACAAGAATAAGACTAGGGAGGACGAAAATGACCTAAATGTTCATCCAATGACACAAATGAACTTATTGGATGCACAAGATTGGTTAAAAACCCTAATTGGACAAGAATAAGCATAGTGAGGACGAAAATGACCTAAATGTTCATCCAATGACACAAATGAACTTATTGGATGCACAAGACTGGTTAAAAACCCTAATAAGACAAGAATAAGCCTAGGGAGGACGAAAATGACCTAAATGTTCATCCAATGACACAAATGAACTTATTGGATGCACAAGATTGGTTAAAAACCCTAACTGGCCAAGAATAAGCCTAGGGAGGACGAAAATGACCTAAATGTTCGTCCAATGACACAAACACACCTATTGGATGCACAAGATTGCATAAAAACCCTAATTGGACAAGAATAAGACTAGGGAGGACGAAAATGACCTAAATGTTCATCCAATAACACAAATGAACTTATTGGATGCAAGAGATTGGTTAAAAACCCTAATTGGACAAGAATAAGCATAGGGAGGACGAAAATGACCTAAATGTTCATCCAATGACACAAACCCACATATTGGATGCACAAGATTGCTTAAAACCCTAATTGGACAAGAATAAGACTAGGGAGGACGAAAATGACCTAAATGTTCATCCAATGACACAAATGAACTTATTGGATGCACAAGTTTGGTTAAAAACCCTAATCGGACAAGAATAAGCCTAGGGAGGACGAAAATGACCTAAATGTTCGTCCAATGACACAAACACACCTATTGGATGCACAAGATTGCATAAAAACCCTAATTGGACAAGAATAAGACTAGGGAGGACGAAAATGACCTAAATGTTCCTCCAATGACACAAACACACCTATTGGATGCACAAGATTGCATAAAAACCCTAATTGGACAAGAATAAGACTAGGGAGGACGAAAATGACCTAAATGTTCATCCAATAACACAAATGAACTTATTGGATGCACAAGATTGTTTAAAAACCCTAATTGGACAAGAATAAGCCTAGGGAGGACGAAAATGACCTAAATGTTCGTCCAATGACACAAACACACCTATTGGATGCACAAGATTGCATAAAAACCCTAATTGGACAAGAATAAGACTAGGGAGGACGAAAATGACCTAAATGTTCATCCAATGACACAAATGAACTTATTGGATGCACAAGATTGGTTAAAAACCCTAATTGGACAAGAATAAGCATAGGGAGGACGAAAATGACCTAAACGTTCATCCAATGACACAAACCCTCATATTGGATGCACAAGATTGCTTAAAACCCTAATTGGACAAGAATAAGGCTAGGGAGGACGAAAATGACCTAAACGTTCATCCAATGACACAAACCCTCATATTGGATGCACAAGATTGCTTAAAACCCTAATCGGACAAGAATAAGCCTAGGGAGGACGAAAATGACCTAAATGTTCTTCCAATGACACAAACACACCTATTGGATGCACAAGATTGGTTAAAAACCCTAATCGGACAAGAATAAGCCTATGGAGGACGAAAATGACCTAAATGTTCGTCCCATGACACAAACACACCTATTGGATGCACAAGATTGCATAAAAACCCTAATTGGACAAGAATAAGACTAGGGAGGACGAAACTGACCTAAATGTTCCTCCAATGACACAAACACACCTATTGGATGCACAAGATTGCATAAAAACCCTAATTGGACAAGAATAAGACTAGGGAGGACGAAAATGACCTAAATGTTCATCCAATGACACAAACACACCTATTGGATACACAAGATTGCATAAAAACCCTAATTGGACAAGAATAAGACTAGGGAGGACGAAAATGACCTAAATGTTCATCCAATGACACAAATGAACTTATTGGATGCACAAGATTGGTTAAAAACCCTAATTGGACAAGAATAAGCATAGGGAGGACGAAAATGACCTAAATGTTCGTCCAATGACACAAATGAACTTATTGGATGCACAAGGTTTGTTAAAAACCCTAATTGGACAAGAATAAGCCTAGGGAGGACGAAAATGACCTTAATGTTCGTCCAATGACACAAACACACCTATTGGATGCACAAGATTACATAAAAACCCTAATTGGACAAGAATAAGACTAAGGAGGACGAAAATGACCTAAATGTTCATCCAATGACACAAATGAACTTATTGGATGCACAAGATTGGTTAAAAACCCTAATTGGACAAGAATAAGCCTAGGGATGACGAAAATGACCTAAATGTTCGTCCAATGAGGCAAACACACCTATTGGATGCACAAGATTGCATAAAAACCCTAATTGGACAAGAATAAGACTAGGGAGGACGAAAATGACCTAAATGTTCATCCAATGACACAAATGAACTTATTGGATGCACAAGATTGGTTAAAAACCCTAATTGGACAAGAATAAGCCTAGGGAGGACGAAAATGACCTAAATGTTCGTCCAATGACACAAACACACCTATTGGATGCACAAGATTGCATAAAAACCCTAATTGGACAAGAATAAGACTAGGGAGGACGAAATTGACCTAAATGTTCCTCCAATGACACAAACACACCTATTGGATGCACAAGATTGCATAAAAACCCTAATTCGACAAGAATAAGACTAGGGAGGACTTAAATGACCTAAATGTTCCACCAATGACACAAATGAACTTATTGGATACACAAGGTTGGTTAAAAACCCTAATTGGACCAGAATAAGCCTAGGGAGGACGAAATTGACCTAAATGTTCAACCAATGACACAAATGAACTTATTGGATGCACAAGGTTGGTTAAAAACCCTAATTGGACAAGAATAAGCCTAGGGAGGACGAAAATGACCTAAATGTTCGTCCAATGACACAAACACACCTATTGGATGCACAAGATTGCATAAAAACCCTAATTGGACAAGAATAAGACTAGGGAGGACGAAACTGACCTAAATGTTCCTCCAATGACACAAACACACCTATTGGATGCACAAGATTGCATAAAAACCCTAATTGGACAAGAATAAGACTAGGGAGGACGAAAATTACCTAAATGTTCATCCAATGACACAAATGAACTTATTGGATCCACAAGATTGGTTAAAAACCCTAATTGGACAAGAATAAGCCTAGGAAGGACGAAAATGACCTAAATGTTCGTCCAATGACACAAACACACCTATTGGATGCACAAGATTGCATAAAAACCCTAATTGGACAAGAATAAGACTAGGGAGGACGAAAATGACCTAAATGTTCATCCAATGACACAAATGAACTTATTGGATGCACAAGATTGGTTAAAAACCCTAATTGGACAAGAATAAGCATAGGGAGGACGAAAATGACCTAAACGTTCATCCAATGACACAAACCCACATATTGAATGCACAAGATTGCTTAAAACCCTAATTGGACAAGAATAAGACTAGGGAGGACGTAAATGACCTAAATGTTCATCCAATGACACAAATGAACTTATTGAAAGCACAAGATTGGTTAAAAACCCTAATCGGACAAGAATAAGCCTAGGGAGGACGAAAATGACCTAAATGTTCGTCCAATGACACAAACACACCTATTGGATGCACAAGATTGCATAAAAACCCTAATTGGACAAGAATAAGACTAGGGAGGACGAAAATGACCTAAATGTTCATCCAATGACACAAATGAACTTATTGGATGCACAAGATTGGTTAAAAACCCTAATTGGACAAGAATAAGCATAGGGAGGACGAAAATGACTTAAATGTTCATCCAATTACACAAATGAACTTATTGGATGCACAAGGTTGGTTAAAAACGCTAATTGGACAAGAATAAGTCTAGGGAGGACGAAAATGACATAAATGTTCGTCCAATGACACAAATGAACTTATTGGATGCACAAGGTTGGGTAAAAACCCTAATTGGACAAGAATAAGCCTAGGGAGGACGAAAATGACCTAAATGTTCGTCCAATGACACAAACACACCTATTGGATGCACAAGATTGGTTAAAAACCCTAATTGGACAATAATAAGCATAGGAAAGACGAAAATGACCTAAATGTTCATCCAATGACACAAACACACCTATTGGACGCATAAGATTGGTTAAAAACCCTAATTGGACAAGAATAAGACTTAAGAGTACGAAAATGACCTAAATGTTCCTCCAATGACACAAATGAACTTATTGGATGCACAAGATTGGTTAAAAACCCTAATTGGACAAGAATAAGCCTAGGGAGGACGAAAATGACCTAAATGTTCGTCCAATGAAACAAACACAACTATTGGATGCACAAGATTGCATAAAAACCCTAATTGGACAAGAATAAGACTAGGGAGGACGAAAATGACCTAAATGATCATCCAATGAAACAAATGAACTTATTGGATGCACAAGATTGGTAAAAAAACCCTAATTGGACAAGAATAAGCATAGGGATGACGAAAATGACCTAAATGTTCATCCAATTACACAAATGAACTTATTGGATGCACAAGGTTGGTTAAAAACCCTAATTGGACAAGAATAAGCCTAGGGAGGACGAAAATGACCTAAATGTTCGTCCAATGACACAACCACACCTATTGGATGCACAAGATTGCATAAAAACCCTAATTGCACAAGAATAAGCCTAGGGAGGACGAAAATGACCTAAATGTTCCTCCAATGACACAAATGAACTTATTGGATGCACAAGGTTGGTTAAAAACCCTAATTGGACAAGAATAAGCCTAGGGAGGACGAAAATGACCTAAATGTTCAATCAATGACACAAATGAACTTATTGGATGCACAAGGTTGGTTAAAAACC
>JBBPBR010000098.1:0-43168 GCA_037974775.1 Cicer pinnatifidum
TGTTCATCCAATGACACAACTGAACTTATTGGATGCACAAGATTGGTTAAAAACCCTAATTGGACAAGAATAAGCCTCGGGAGGACGAAAATGACCTAAATGTTCATCCAATGACACAAATCAACTTATTGGATTCGCATGATTGGTTAAAAACCCTAATTGGACAAGAATAAGCCTAGGGAGGTCGAAAATGACATAAATGTTCGTCTAATGACACAAATGAACTTATTGGATGCACAAGATTGGTTAAAAACCCTAATTGGACAAGAATAAGCCTAGGGAGGGCGAAAATGACCTAAATGTTCGTCCAATGACACAAACACACCTATTGAATGCACAGGATTACATGAAAACCCTAAATGGACAAGAATAAGACTAGGGAGGACGAAAATGACCTAAATATTTATCCAATGACACAAACACACCTATTGGATGCACAAGATTGGTTAAAAACCCTAATTGGACAAGAATAAGCCTAGGGAAGACAAAAATGACCTAAATGTTCATCCAATGACACAAATGAACTTATTGGATGCACAAGATTGGTTAAAAACCCTAATTGGACAAGAATAAGCCTAGGGAGTACGAAAATGACCTAACTGTTCATCCAATGACACAAATCAACTTATTGGATGCACACGATTGGTTAAAAACCCTAATTGGACAAGAATAAGCCTAGGGAGGACGAAAATGACCTAAATGTTCGTCCAATGACACAAACACACCTATTGGATGCACAAGATTGCATAAAAACCCTAATTGGACAAGAATAAGACTAGGGAGGACGAAAATGACCTAAACGTTCCTCCAATGACACAAACACACCTATTGGATGCACAAGATTGGTTAAAAACCCTAATTGGACAAGAATAAGCCTAGGGAGGACAAAAATAACCTAAATGTTCATCCAATGACACAAATGAACAATTATTCGATACACAAGATTGGTTAAAAATCCTAACTGGACAAGAACAAGCCTAGGGAGAACGAAAATGACCTAAATGTTCGTCCAATGACACAAACACACCTATTGGATGCACAAGATTGCATAAAAACCCTAATTGGACAAGAATAAGACTAGGGAGGACGAAAATGACCTAAATGTTCCTTCAATGACACAAACACACCTATTGGATGCACAAGATTGGTTAAAAACCCTAATTGGTCAAGAATAAGCCTAGGGTAGACGAAAATGACCTAAATGTTCGTCCAATGACACAAACAAACCTATTGGATGCACAAGATTGCATAAAAACCCTAATTGGACAAAAATAAGACTAGGGAGGACGAAAATGACCTTAATGTTCATCCAATGACACAAATGAACTTATTGGATGCACAAGATTGGTTAAAAACCCTAATTGGACAAGAATAAGCATAGGGAGGACGAAAATGACCTAAATGTTCATCCAATGACACAAACACACATATTGGATGCACAAGATTGCTTAAAACCCTAATTGGACAAGAATAAGACTAGGGAGGACGAAAATAACCTAAATGTTCTTCCAATGACACAAATGAACTTATTGGATGCACAAGATTGGTTAAAAACCCTAACTGAACAAGAATAAGCCTAGGGAGGACGAAAATGACATAAATGTTCGTCTAATGACACAAATGAACTTATTGGATGCACAAGATTGGTTAAAAACCCTAATCGGACAAGAATAAGCCTAGGGAGGACGAAAATGACCTAAATGTTCGTCCAATGACACAAACACACCTATTGAATGCACAAGATTACACAAAAACCCTAATTGGACAAGAATAAGCCTAGGGAGGATGAAAATGACCTAAATGTTTGTCTAATGACACAAATGAACTTATTGGATGCACAAGATTGGTTAAAAATCCTAATTGGACAAGTATAAGACTAGGGACGCAAAAATGACCTAAATGTTCATCCAATGACACAAATGAACTTATTGGATGCACAAGATTGGTTAAAAACCCTAATTGGACAAGAATAAGCCTAGGGAGGACGAAAATGACCTAAATGTTCATCCAATGACACAAATGAACTTAATGGATGCACAAGGTTGGTTAAAAACCCTAATTGGACATGAATAAGCCTAGGGAGGGCGAAAATGACCTAAATGTTCGTCCAATTACACAAACAAACCTATTGGACAAAAATAAGACTAGGGAGGACGAAAATGACCTAAATGTTCATCCAATGACACAAATGAACTTATTGGATGCACAAGATTGGCTAAAAACCCTAAATGGACAAGAATAAGCCTTGGGAGGACGAAAATGACCTAACTGTTCATCCAATGACACAACTGAACTTATTGGATGCACAAGATTGGTTAAAAACCCTAATTGGACAAGAATAAGCCTCGGGAGGACGAAAATGACCTAAATGTTCATCCAATGACACAAATCAACTTATTGGATTCGCATGATTGGTTAAAAACCCTAATTGGACAAGAATAAGCCTAGGGAGGTCGAAAATGACATAAATGTTCGTCTAATGACACAAATGAACTTATTGGATGCACAAGATTGGTTAAAAACCCTAATTGGACAAGAATAAGCCTAGGGAGGGCGAAAATGACCTAAATGTTCGTCCAATGACACAAACACACCTATTGAATGCACAGGATTACATGAAAACCCTAAATGGACAAGAATAAGACTAGGGAGGACGAAAATGACCTAAATATTTATCCAATGACACAAACACACCTATTGGATGCACAAGATAGGTTAAAAACCCTAATTGGACAAGAATAAGCCTAGGGAAGACGAAAATGACCTAAATGTTCATCCAATGACACAAATGAACTTATTGGATGCACAAGATTGGTTAAAAACCCTAATTGGACAAGAATAAGCCTAGGGAGTACGAAAATGACCTAACTGTTCATCCAATGACACAAATCAACTTATTGGATGCACACGATTGGTTAAAAACCCTAATTGGACAAGAATAAGCCTAGGGAGGACGAAAATGACCTAAATGTTCGTCCAATGACACAAACACACCTATTGGATGCACAAGATTGCATAAAAACCCTAATTGGACAAGAATAAGACTAGGGAGGACGAAAATGACCTAAATGTTCATCCAATGACACAAATGAACTTATTGGATGCACAAGATTGGTTAAAAACCCTAATTGGACAAGAATAAGCATAGGGAGGACGAAAATGACCTAAATGTTCATCCAATGACACAAACCCACATATTGGATGCACAAGACTGCTTAAAACCCTAATTGGACAAGAATAAGACTAGGGAGGACGAAAATGACCTAAATGTTCATCCAATGACACAAATGAACTTATTGAATGCACAAGATTTGTTAAAAACGCTAATCGGACAAGAATAAGCCTAGGGAGGATGAAAATGACCTAAATGTTCTTCCAATGACACAAACACACCTATTGGATGCACAAGATTGCATAAAAACCCTAATTGGACAAGAATAAGACTAAGGAGGACGAAAATGACCTAAATGTTCCTCCAATGACACAAACACACCTATTGGATGCACAAGATTGCATAAAAACCCTAATTGGACAAGAATAAGACTTGGGAGGACGAAAATGACCTAAATGTTCATCCAATGACACAAATGATTTATTGGATGCACAAGATTGGTTAAAAACCCTAATTGGCCTAGAATAAGCCTAGGGAGGACGAAAATGACCTAAATGTTCGTCCAATGACACAACCACACCTATTGGATGCACAAGATTGCATAAAAACCCTAATTGGACAAGAATAAGACTAGGGAGGACGAAAATGACCTAAATGTTCATCCAATGACACAAATGAACTTATTGGATGCACAAGATTGGTTAAAAACCCTAATTGGACAAGAATATGCATAGGGAGGACGAAAATGACCTAAATGTTCCTCCAATGACACAAACACACCTATTGGATGCACAAGAATGCATAAAAACCCTAATTGGACAATAATAAGACTAGGGAGGACGAAAATGACCTAAATGTTCCTCCAATGACACAAACACACCTATTAGATGCACAAGATTGCATAAAAACCCTAATTGGACAAGAATAAGACTTGGGAGGACGAAAATGACCTAAATGTTCGTCCAATGACACAAACACACCTATTGGATGCACAAGATTGGTTAAAAACCCTAATTGGACAATAATAAGACTAGGGAGGACGAAAATGACCTAAATGTTCCTCCAATGACACAAACACACCTATTGGATGCACAAGAATGCATAAAAACCCTAATTGGACAAGAATAAGACTAGGGAGGACGAAAATGACCTAAATGTTCCTCTAATGACACAAACACACCTATTGGATGCACAAGATTGCATAAAAACCCTAATTGGACAAGAATAAGACTTGGGAGGACGAAAATGACCTAAATGTTCATCCAATGACACAAATGAACTTATTGGATGCACAAGATTGGTTAAAAACCCTAATTGGCCAAGAATAAGCTTAGGGAGGACGAAAATGACCTAAATGTTCGTCCAATGACACAAACACACCTATTGGATGCACAAGATTGCATAAAAACCCTAATTGGACAAGAATAAGACTAGGGAGGACGAAAATGACCTAAATGTTCATCCAATGACACAAATGAACTTATTGGATGCACAAGATTGGTTAAAAACCCTAATTGGACAAGAATAAGCATAGGGAGAACGAAAATGACCTAAATGTTCGTCCAATGACACAAACCCACATATTGGATGCACAAGATTGCATAAAACCCTAATTGGACAAGAATAAGACTAGGGAGGACGAAAATGACCTGAATGTTCATCCAATGACACAAATGAACTTATTGGATGCACAAGATTGCATAAAAACCATAATCGGACAAGAATAAGACTTGGGAGGACGAAAATGACCTAAATGTTCGTCCAATGACACAAACACACCTATTGGATGCACAAGATTGGTTAAAAACCCTAATTGGACAAGAATAAGACCAGGGAGGACGAAAATGACCTAAATGTTCCTCCAATGACACAAACACACCTATTGGATGCACAAGATTGCATAAAAACCCTAATTGGACAAGAATAAGACTAGGGAGGACGAAAATGACCTAAATGTTCATCCAATGACACAAATGAACTTATTGGATGCACAAGATTGGTTAAAAACCCTAATTGGACAAGAATAAGCCTAGGGAGGACGAAAATGATCTAAATGTTCATCCAATGACACAAATGAACTTATTGGATGCACAAGGTTGGTTAAAAACCCTAATTGGACAAGAATAAGCCTAGGGAGGACGAAAATGACCTAAATGTTCGTCCAATGACACAAACACACCTATTGGATGCACAAGATTGCATAAAAACCCTAACTGGAAAAGAATAAGACTAGGGAGGACGAAAATGACCTAAATGTTCATCTAATGACACAAATGAACTTATTGGATGCACAAGATTGGTTAAAACCCCTAATTGGACAAGAATAAGCATAGGGAGGACGAAAATGACCTAAACGTTCATCCAATGACACAAACCCACATATTGGATGCACAAGATTGCTTAAAACCCTAATTTGACAAGAATAAGACTAGGGAGGACGAAAATGACCTAAATGTTCATCCAATGACACAAATGAACTTATTGAATGCACAAGATTGGTTAAAAACCCTAATCGGACAAGAATAAGCCTAGGGAGGACGAAAATGACCTAAGTGTTCTTCCAATGACACAAACACACCTATTGGATGCACAAGATTGCATAAAAACCCTAATTGGACAAGAATAAGACTAGGGAGGACGAAAATTACCTAAATGTTCCTCCAATGACACAAACACACCTATTGGATGCACAAGATTGCATAAAAACCCTAATTGGAAAAGAATAAGACTAGGGAGGACGAAAATGACCTAAATGTTCATCCAATGACACAAATGAACTTATTGGATGCACAAGATTGGTTAAAAACCCTAATTGGACAAGAATAAGCCTAGGGATGACGAAAATGACCTAAATGTGAGACAAACACACCTATTGGATGCACAAGATTGCATAAAAACCCTAATTGGACAAGAATAAGACTAGGGAGGACGAAAATGACCTAAATGTTCCTCCAATGACACAAACACACCTATTGGATGCACAAGATTGCATAAAAACCCTAATTGGACAAGAATAAGACTAGGGAGGACGAAAATGACCTAAATGTTCATCCAATGACACAAATGAACTTATTGGATGCACAAGATTGGTTAAAAACCCTAATTGGACAAGAATAAGCCTAGGGAGGACGAAAATGAGCTAAATGTTTGTCCAATGACACAAACACACCTATTGGATGCACAAGATTGCATAAAAACCCTAATTGGACAAGAATAAGCCTAGGGAGGACGAAAATGACCTAAATGTTCATCCAATGACACAAATGAACTTATTGGAAGCACAAGATTGGTTAAAAACTCTAATTGGACAAAAATAAGCCTAGGGAGGACGAAAATGACCTAAATGTTCGTCCAATGACACAAACACACCTATTGGATGCACAAGATTGCATAAAAACCCTAATTGGACAAGAATAAGACTAGGGAGGACGAAAATGACCTAAATGTTCCTCCAATGACACAAACACACCTATTGGATGCACAAGATTGCATAAAAACCCTAATTGGACAAGAATAAGACTAGGGAGGACGAAAATGACCTAAATGTTCATCCAATGACACAAATGAACTTATTGGATGCACAAGATTGGTTAAAAACCCTAATTGGACAAGAATAAGCATAGGGAGTACGAAAATGACCTAAATGTTCGTCCAATGACACAAACCCACATATTGGATGCACAAGATTGCTTAAAACCCTAATTGGACAAGAATAAGACTAGGGAGGACGAAAATGACCTAAATGTTCATCCAATGACACAAATGAACTTATTGAATGCACAAGATTGGTTAAAAACCCTAATCGGACAAGAATAAGCCTAGGGAGGACGAAAATGACCTAAATGTTCTTCCAATGACAGAAACACACCTATTGGATGCACAAGATTGCATAAAAACCCTAATTGGACAAGAATAAGACTAGGGAGGACGAAAATGACCTAAATGTTCCTCCAATGACACAAACACACCTATTGGATGCACAAGATTGCATAAAAACCCTAATTGGACAAGAATAAGACTAGGGAGGACGAAAATGACCTAAATGTTCATCCAATGACACAATTGAACTTATTGCATGCACAAGATTGGTTAAAAACCTTAATTGGACAAGAATAAGCCTAGGGAGGACGAAAATGACCTAAATGTTCGTCCAATGACACAAACACACCTATTGGATGCACAAGATTGCATAAAAACCCTAATTGGACAAGAATAAGACTAGGGAGGACGAAAATGACCTAAATGTTCATCCAATGACACAAATGAACTTATTGGATGCACAAGATTGGTTAAAAACCCTAATTGGACAAGAATAAGCATAGGGAGGACGAAAATGACCTAAACGTTCATCCAATGACACAAACCCACATATTGGATGCACAAGATTGCTTAAAACCCTAATTGGACAAGAATAAGACTAGGGAGGACGAAAATGACTTAAATGTTCATCCAATGACACAAATGAACTTATTGAATGCACAAGATTGGTCAAAAACCCTAATCGGACAAGAATAAGCCTAGGGAGGATGAAAATGACCTAAATGTTCTTCCAATGACACAAACACACCTATTGGATGCACAAGATTGCATAAAAACCCTAATTGAACAAGAATAAGACTAGGGAGGACGAAAATGACCTAAATGTTCCTCCAATGACACAAACACACCTATTGGATGCACAAGATTGCATAAAAACCCTAATTGGACAAGAATAAGACTAGGGAGGACGAAAATGACCTAAATGTTCATCCAATGACACAAATGAACTTATTGGATGCACAAGATTGGTTAAAAACCCTAATTGGACAAGAATAAGCCTAGTGAGGACGAAAATGACCTAAATGTTCATCCAATGACACAAATGAACTTATTGGATGCACAAGATTGGTTAAAAACCCAAATTGGACAAGAATAAGCCTAGGGAGGACGAAAATGACCTAAATGTCCGTCCAATGACACAAACACACCGATTGGATGCACAAGATTGCATAAAAACCCTAATTGGACAAGAATAAGACTAGGGAGGACGAAAATGACCTAAATGTTCATCCAATGACACAAATGAACTTATTGGATGCACAAGATTGGTTAAAAACCCTAATTGGACAAGGATAAGCCTAGGGAGGACGAAAATGACCTAAATGTTCGTCCAATGACACAAACACACCTATTGGATGCACAAGATTGCATAAAAACCCTAATTGGACAAGAATAAGACTAGGGAGGACGAAAATGACCTAAACGTTCCTCCAATGACACAAACACACCTATTGGATGCATGAGATTGTTTAAAAACCCTAATTGGACAAGAATAAGCCTAGGGAGGACGAAAATGACCTATATGTTCATCCAATGACACAAATGAACATTTATTGGATGCACAAGATTGGTTAAAAATCCTAACTAGACAAGAATAAGCCTAGGGAGGACGAAAATGACCTAAATGTTCGTCCAATGACACAAACACACCTATTGGATGCACAAGATTGCATAAAAACCCTAATTGGACAAGAATAAGACTAGGGAGGACGAAAATGACCTAAATGTTCCTCCAATGACACAAACACACCTATTGGATGCACAAGATTGCATAAAAACCCTAATTGGACAAGAATAAGACTAGGGAGGACGAAAATGACCTAAATGTTCATCCAATGACACAAATGAAATTATTGGATGCACAAGATTGGTTAAAAACCCTAATTGGACAAAAATAAGTCTAGGGAGGACGAAAATGACCTAAATGTTCGTCCAATGACACAAACACACCTATTGGATGCACAAGATTGCATAAAAACCCTAATTGGACAAGAATAAGACTAGGGAGGACGAAAATGACCTAAATGTTCATCCAATGACACAAATGAACTTATTGGATGCACAAGATTGGTTAAAAACCCTAATTGGACAAGAATAAGTTTATGGAGGACGAAAATGAGCTAAATGTTCGTCCAATGACACAAACACACCTATTGGATACACAAGATTGCATAAAAACCCTAATTGGACAAGAATAAGACTAGGGAGGACGAAAATGACCTAAATGTTCATCCAATGACACAAATGAACTTATTGGATGCACAAGATTGGTTAAAAACCCTAATTGGACTAGAATAAGCCTAGGGAGGACGAAAATGACGTAAATTTTCGTCCAATGACACAAACACACCTATTGGATGCACAAGATTGCATAAAAACCCTAATTGGACAAGAATAAGCCTAGGGAGGACGAAAATGACCTAAATGTTCGTCCAATGACACAAACACACCTATTGGATGCACAAGATTGAATAAAAACCCTAATTGGACAAGAATAAGCCTAGGGAGGACGAAAATGACCTAAATGTTCGTCTAATGACACAAATGAACTTATTGGATGCACAAGATTGGTTAAAAACCCTAATTGGACAAGAATAAGCCTAGGGAGGGCGAAAATGACCTAAATGTTCGTCCAATGACACAAACACACCTATTGAATGCACAAGATTACATGAAAACCCTAAATGGACAAGAATAAGACTAGGGAGGACGAAAATGACCTAAATATTTATCCAATGACACAAACACACCTATTGGATGCACAAGATTGGTTAAAAACCCTAATTGGACAAGAATAAGCCTAGGGAAGACGAAAATGACCTAAATGTTCATCCAATGACACAAATGAACTTATTGGATGCACAAGATTGGTTAAAAACCCTAATTGGACAAGAATAAGCCTAGGGAGTAGGAAAATGACCTAACTGTTCATCCAATGACACAAATCAACTTATTGGATGCACCCGATTGGTTAAAAACCCTAATTGGACAAGAATAAGCCTAGGGAGGACGAAAATGACCTAAATGTTCGTCCAATGACACAAACACACCTATTGGATGCACAAGATTGCTTAAAACCCTAATTGGACAAGAATAAGACTAGGGAGGACGAAAATAACCTAAATGTTCTTCCAATGACACAAACACACCTATTGGATGCACAAGATTGGTTAAAAACCCTAACTGAACAAGAATAAGCCTAGGGAGGACGAAAATAACCTAAATGTTCAGCCAATGACACAAATGAACAATTATTCGATACACAAGATTGGTTAAAAATCCTAACTGGACAAGAACAAGCCTAGGGAGAACGAAAATGACCTAAATGTTCGTCCAATGACACAAACACACCTATTGGATGCACAAGATTGCATAAAAACCCTAATTGGACAAGAATAAGACTAGGGAGGACGAAAATGACCTAAATGTTCCTTCAATGACACAAACACACCTATTGGATGCACAAGATTGGTTAAAAACCCTAATTGGTCAAGAATAAGCCTAGGGTAGACGAAAATGACCTAAATGTTCGTCCAATGACACAAACAAACCTATTGGATGCACAAGATTGGTTAAGAACCCTAATTGGACAAGAATAAGCCTAGGGAGGACGAAAATGACCTAAATGTTCAACCAATGACACAAATGAACTTATTGGATGCACAAGATTGGTTAAAAACCCTAATTGGACAAGAATAAGCCTAGGGAGGACGAAAATGACCTAAATGTTTATCCAATGACACAAACACACCTATTGGATGCACAAGATTGGTTAAAAACCCTAATTGGATAAGAATAAGCCTAGCGAAGACGAAAATGACCTAAATGTTCATCCAATGACACAAATGAACTTATTGGATGCACAAGATTGGTTAAAAACATTAATTGAACAAGAATAAGCCTAGGCAGGACGAAAATGACCTAAATGTTCATCCAATGACACAAATCAACTTATTGGATGCACATGATTGGTTAAAAACCCTAATTGGACAAGAATAAGCCTAGGGAGGACGAAAATGACCTAAATGTTCCTCCAATGACACAAATGAACTTATTGGATACACAATATTGGCTAAAAACCCTAAATGGACAAGAATAAGCCTTGGGAGGACGAAAAAGACCTAACTGTTCATCCAATGACACAAACACACCTATTGGATGCACAAGATTGCATAAAAACCCTAATTGGACAATAATAAGACTAGGGAGGACGAAAATGACCTAAATGTTCCTCCAATGACACAAACACATCTATTGGATGCACAAGATTGGTTAAAAACCCTAATTGGACAAGAATAAGCCTAGGGAGGACGAAAATGACCTAAATGTTCGTCAAATGACACAAACACACCTATTGGATGCACAAGATTGCATAAAAACCCTAATTGGACAAGAATAAGACTAGGGAGGACGAAAATGACCTAAATGTTCATCCAATGACACAAATGAACTTATTGGATGCACAAGATTGGTTAAAACCCCTAATTGGACAAGAATAACCATAGGGAGGACGAAAATGACCTAAATGTTCATCCAATGACACAAACACACATATTGGATGCACAAGATTGCTTAAAACCCTAATTGGACAAGAATAAGACTAGGGAGGACGAAAATAACCTAAATGTTCATCCAATGACACAAATGAACTTATTGGATGCACAAGATTGGTTAAAAACCCTAACTGAACAAGAATAAGCCTAGGGAGGACGAAAATGACCTAAATGTTCATCCAATGACACAAATGAACTTATTGGATGCACAAGGTTGGTTAAAAACCCTAATTGGACAAGAATAAGCTTAGGGAGGGCGAAAATGACCTAAATGTTCGTCCAATGACACAAACACACCTATTGGATGCACAAGATTGCATAAAAACCCTAATTGGACAAGAATAAGACTAGGGAAGACGAAAATGACCTAAATGTTCCTCCAATGACACAAACACACCTATTGGATGCACTAGATTGCATAAACACCCTAATTGGACAAGTATAAGCCTAGGGAGGACGAAAATGACCTAAATGTTCATCCAATGACACAAATGAACTTATTGGATGCACAAGATTGGTTAAGAACCCTAATTGGACATGAATAAGCCTAGGGAGGACGAAAATGACCTAAATGTTCAACCAATGACACAAATGAACTTATTGGATGCACAAGATTGGTTAAAAACCCTAATTGGACAAGAATAAGCCTAGGGAGGACGAAAATGACCTAAATGTTTATCCAATGACACAAACACACCTATTGGATGCACAAGATTGGTTAAAAACCCTAATTGGATAAGAATAAGCCTAGCGAAGACGAAAATGACCTAAATGTTCATCCAATGACACAAATGAACTTATTGGATGCACAAGATTGGTTAAAAACCCTAATTGAACAAGAATAAGCCTAGGCAGGACGAAAAAGACCTAAATGTTCATCCAATGACCCAAATCAACTTATTGGATGCACATGATTGGTTAAAAACCCTAATTGGACAAGAATAAGCCTAGGGAGGACGAAAATGACCTAAATGTTCCTCCAATGACACAAATGAACTTATTGGATACACAATATTGGCTAAAAACCCTAAATGGACAAGAATAAGCCTTGGGAGGACGAAAAAGACCTAACTGTTCATCCAATGACACAAACACACCTATTGGATGCACAAGATTGCATAAAAACCCTAATTGGACAATAATAAGTCTAGGGAGGACGAAAATGACCTAAATGTTCCTCCAATGACACAAACACACCTATTGGATGCACAAGATTGGTTAAAAACCCTAATTGGACAAGAATAAGCCTAGGGAGGACGAAAATGACCTAAATGTTCGTCCAATATCACAAACACACCTATTGGATGCACAAGATTGCATAAAAACCCTAATTGGACAAGAATAAGACTAGGGAGGACGAACATGACCTAAATGTTCCTCCAATGAAACAAAGGAACTTATTGAATGCACAAGATTGGCTAAAAACCCTAATTGGAGAAGAATAAGCCTAGGGAGGACGAAAATGACCTAAATGTTCATCCAATGACACAAATGAACTTATTCGATGCACAAGATTGGTTAAAAACCCTAATTGGACAAGAATAAGCCTAGGGAGGACGAAAATGACATAAATGTTTATCCAATGACACAAATGAACTTATTGGATGCACAAGATTGGATAAAAACCCTAATTGGACAAGAATAAGCCTAGGGAAGGCGAAAATGACCTAAATGTTCGTCCAATGACACAAACACACCTATTGGATGCACAAGATTGGTTTAAAACCCTAATTGGACAAGAATAAGCCTAGGGAGGACGAAAATGACCTAAATGTTCATCCAATGACACAAATGAACTTATTCGATGCACAAGATTGGTTAAAAACCCTAATGGGACAAGAATAAGACTAGGGAGGACGAAAATGACCTAAATGTTCATCCAATGACACAAATGAACTTATTGGATGCACAAGATTGGTTAAAAACCATAATTGGACAAGAATAAGACTAGGGAGGACGAAAATGACCGAAATGTTCCTCCAATGACACAAACAAACCTATTGGATGCACAAGATTGCATAAAAACCCTAATTGGACAAGAATAAGACTAGGGAGGACGAAAATGACCTAAATGTTCATCCAATGACACAAATGAACTTATTGGATGCACAAGATTGGTTAAAAACCCTAATTGGACAAGAATAAGCATAGGGAGGACGAAAATGACCTAAATGTTCATCCAATGACACAAACACACATATTGGATGCACAAGATTGCTAAAAACCCTAATTGGACAAGAATAAGACTAGGGATGACGAAAATGACCTAAATGTTCATCCAATGACACAAATGAACTTATTGGATGCACAAGATTGGTTAAAAACCCTAATTGGACAAGAATAAGCCTAGGGAGAACGAAAATGACCTAAATGTTCGTCCAATGACACAAACACACCTATTGGATGCACAAGATTGCATAAAAACCCTAATTGGACAAGAATAAGACTAGGGAGGATGAAAATGACCTAAATGTTCCTCCAATAACACAAACACACCTATTGGATGCACAAGATTGGTTAAAAACCCTAATTGGACAAGAATAAGCCTAGGGAGGACGAAAATGACCTAAATGTTCGTCCAATGACACAAACAAACCTATTGGATGCACAAGATTGCATAAAAACCCTAATTGGACAAAAATAAGACTAGGGAGGACGAAAATGACCTTAATGTTCATCCAATGACACAAATGAACTTATTGGATGCACAAGATTGGTTAAAAACCCTAATTGGACAAGAATAAGCATAGGGAGGACGAAAATGACCTAAATGTTCGTCCAATGACACAAACACACATATTGGATGCACAAGATTGCTTAAAACCCTAATTGGACAAGAATAAGACTAGGGAGGACGAAAATAACCTAAATGTTCATCCAATGACACAAATGAACTTATTGGATGCACAAGATTGGTTAAAAACCCTAACTGAACAAGAATAAGCCTAGGGAGGACGAAAATGACATAAATGTTCATCCAATGACACAAATGAACTTATTGGATGCACAAGGTTGGTTAAAAACCCTAATTGGACAAGAATAAGCCTAGGGAGGGCGAAAATGACCTAAATGTTCGTCCAATGACACAAACACAACTATTGGATGCACAAGATTGCATAAAAACCCTAATTGGACAAGAATAAGACTAGGGAAGATGAAAATGACCTAAATGTTCCTCCAATGACACAAACACACCTATTGGATGCACAAGATTGGTTAAAAACCCTAATTGGACAAGAATAAGCCTAGGGAGGACGAAAATGACCTAAATGTTCGTCAAATGACACAAACACACCTATTGGATGCACAAGATTGCATAAAAACCCTAATTGGACAAGAATAAGACTAGGGAGGACGAAAATGACCTAAATGTTCATCCAATGACACAAATGAACTTATTGGATGCACAAGATTGGTTAAAAACCCTAATTGGACAAGAATAAGCATAGGGAGGACGTAAATGACCTAAATGTTCATCCAATGACACAAATGAACTTATTGGATGCACAAGGTTTGTTAAAAACCCTAATTGGACAAGAATAAGCCTAGGGAGGACGAAAATGACCTTAATGTTCGTCCAATGACACAAACACACCTATTGGATGCACAAGATTTCATAAAAACCCTAATTGGACAAGAATAAGACTAGGGAGGACGAAAATGACCTAAATGATCATCCAATGACACAAATGAACTTATTCCATGCACAAGATTGGTTAAAAACCCTAATTGGACAAGAATAAGCATAGGGATGACGAAAATGACCTAAATGTTCATCCAATTACACAAATGAACTTATTGGATGCACAAGGTTGGTTGAAAATCCTAATTGGACAAGAATAAGCCTAGGGAGGACGAAAATGACCTAAATGTTCGTCCAATGACACAACCACACCTATTGGATGCACAAGATTGCATAAAAACCCTAATTGCACAAGAATAAGCCTAGGGAGGACGAAAATGACCTAAATGTTCCTCCAATGACACAAATGAACTTATTGGATGCACAAGGTTGGTTAAAAACCCTAATTTGACAAGAATAAGCCTAGGGAGAACGAAAATGACCTAAATGTTCAATCAATGACACAAATGAACTTATTGGATGCACAAGGTTGGTTAAAAACCCTAATTGGACAAGAATAAGCCTAGGGAGGACGAAAATGACCTAAATGTTCGTCCAATGACACAAACACACCTATTGGATGCACAAGATTACATAAAAACCCAAATTGGACAAGAATAAGACTAGGGAGGACGAAAATGACCTAAATGTTCATCCAATGACACAAATGAACTTATTGGATGCACAAGATTGGTTAAAAACCCTAATTGGACAAGAATAAGCCTAGGGAGGACGAAAATGACCTAAATTTTCGTCCAATGACACAAAGACACCTATTGGATGCACAAGATTGCATAAAAACCCTAATTGGACAAGAATAAGACTAGGGAGGACGAAAATGACCTAAATGTTCATCCAATGACACAAATGAACTTATTGGATGCACAAGATTGGTTAAAAACCCTAATTGGACAAGAATAAGCATAGGGAGGACGAAAATGACCTAAATGTTCGTCCAATGACACAAATGAACTTATTGGATGCACAAGGTTTGTTAAAAACCCTAATTGGACAAGAATAAGCCTAGGGAGGACGAAAATGACCTTAATGTTCGTCCAATGACACAAACACACCTATTGGATGCACAAGATTACATAAAAACCCTAATTGGACAAGAATAAGACTAAGGAGGACGAAAATGACCTAAATGTTTATCCAATGACACAAACACACCTATTGGATGCACAAGATTGGTTAAAAACCCAAATTGGACAAGAATAAGCCTAGGGAGGACGAAAATGACCTAAATGTTCCTCCAATGTCACAAATGAACTTATTAGATGCACAAGATTGGCTAAAAACCCTAATTGGACAAGAATAAGCCTAGGGAGGACGAAAATGACCTAAATGTTCATCCAATGACACAAATGAACTTATTGGATGCACAAGGTTGGTTAAAAACCCTAATTGGACAAGAATAAGCCTAGGGACGACGAAAATGACCTAAATGTTCGTCCAATGACACAAACACACCTATTGGATGCACAAGATTGCATAAAAACCCTAATTGGACAATAATAAGACTAGCGAGGAAGAAAATGACCTAAATGTTCCTCCAATGACACAAACACACCTATTGGATGCAAAAGATTGGTTAAAAACCCTAATTGGACAAGAATAAGCCTAGGGAGGACGAAAATGACCTAAATGTTCGTCAAATGACACAAACACACCTATTGGATGCACAAGATTGCTTAAAACCTTATTGGACAAGAATAAGACTAGGGAGGACGAAAATAACCTAAATGTTCATCCAATGACACAAATGAACTTATTGGATGCACAAGATTGGTTAAAAACCCTAACTGAACAAGAATAAGCCTAGGGAGGACGAAAATGACCTAAATGTTCATCCAATGACACAAATGAACTTATTGGATGCACAAGATTGGTTAAAAACCCTAATTGGACAAGAATAAGCCTAGGGAGGGCGAAAATGACCTAAATGTTCGTCCAATGACACAAATGAACTTATTGGATGCACAAGATTGGTTAAAAACCCTAATTGGACAAGAATAAGCATAGGGAGGACGAAAATGACCTAAATGTTCATCCAATGACACAAACACACATATTGGATGCACAAGATTGCTTAAAACCCTAATTGGACCAGAATAAGACTAGGGATGACGAAAATCACCTAAATGTTCATCCAATGACACAAATGAACTTATTGGATGCACAAGGTTGGTTAAAAACCCTAATTGGACAAGAATAAGCCTAGGGAGGACGAAAATGACCTAAATGTTCATCCAATGACACAAATGAACTTATTGGATGCACAAGATTGGTTGAAAACCCTAATTGGACAAGAATAAGCCAAGGGAGGACGAAAATGACCTAAATGTTCATCCAATGACACAAATAAACTTATTGGATGCACAAGATTGGTTAAAAATCCTAATTGGACAAGAATAAGCCTAGGGAGGACGAAAATGACCTAAATGTTCGTCCAATGACACAAACACACATATTGGATGCACAAGATTGCATAAAAACCCTAATTGGACAAGAATAAGACTAGGGAGGACGAAAATGACCTAAATGTTCATCCAATGACACAAATGAACTTATTGGATGCACAAGATTGGTTAAAAACCCTAATTGGACAAGAATAAGCCTAGGGAGGACGAAAATGCCCTAAATGTTCCTCCAATGACACAAACACACCTATTGGATGCACAAGATTGCATAAAAACCCTAATTGGACAAGAATAAGACTAGGGAGGACGAAAATGACCTAAATGTTCCTCCAATGACACAAACACACCTATTGGATGCGCAAGATTGCATAAAAACCCTAATTGGACAAGAATAAGACTAGGGAGGACGAAAATGACCTAAATGTTCATCCAATGACACAAATGAACTTATTGGATGCACAAGATTGGTTAAAAACCCTAATTGGACAAGAATAAGACTAGGGAGGACGAAAATGGCCTAAATGTTCATCCAATGACACAAATAAACTTATTGGATGCACAAGATTGGTTAAAAACCCTAATTGGACAAGAATAAGCCTAAGGAGGACGAAAATGACCTAAATGTTCGTCCAATGACACAAACACACCTATTGGATGCACAAGATTGCATAAAAACCATAATTGGACAAGAATAAGCCTAGGGAGGACGAAAATGACCTAAATGTTCATCCAATGACACAAATGAACTTATTGGATGCACAAGATTGGTTAAAAACCCTAATTGGACAAGAATAAGCCTAGGGAGGAAAAACATGACGTAAATGTTCATCCAATGACACAAATGAACTTATTGGATGCACATGATTGGTTAAAAACCCTAATTGGACAAGAATAAGCCTAGGGATGACGAAAATGACCTAAATGTTCGTCCAATGACACAAACACACCTATTGGATGCACAAGATTGCATAAAAACCCTAATTGGACAAGAATAAGACTAGGGAGGACGAAAATGACCTAAATGTTCATCCAACGACACAAACACACCTAAATGTTCGTCCAATGACACAGACACACCTATTGGATGCACAAGATTGCATAAAATCCCTAATTGGACAAGAATAAGACTAGGGAGGACGAAAATGACCTAAATGTTCCTCCAATGACACAAACACACTTATTGGATGCACAAGATTGCATAAAAACCCTAATTGGACAAGAATAAGACTAGGGAGGACGAAAATGACCTAAATGTTCATCCAATGACACAAATGAACTTATTGGATGCACAAGATTGGTTAAAAACCCTAATTGGACAAGAATAAGCCTAGGGAGGACGAAAATGACCTAAATGTTCATCCAATGACACAAATGAACTTATTGGATGCACAAGATTGGTTAAAAACCCTAATTGGACAAGAATAATTCTAGGGAGGATGAAAATGACCTAAATGTTCATCCAATGACACAAATGAACTTATTGGATGCACAAGATTGGTTTAAAATCCTAATTGGACAAGAATAAGACTAGGGAGGACGAAAATGACCTAAATGTTCATCCAATGACACAAACACACCTATTGGATGCACAAGATTGGTTAAAAACCCTAATTGGACAAGAATAAGCCTAGGGAGGACAAAAATGACCTAAATGTTCGTCCAATGACACAAACAAACCTATTGGATGCACAAGATTGCATAAAAACCCTAATTGGACAAAAATAAGACTAGGGAGGACGAAAATGACCTTAATGTTCATCCAATGACACAAATGAACTTATTGGATGCACAAGATTGGTTAAAAACCCTAATTGGACAAGAATAAGCATAGGGAGGACGAAAATGACCTAAATGTTCATCCAATTACACAAATGAACTTATTGGATGCACAAGGTTGGTTAAAAACCCTAATTGGACAAGAATAAGTCTAGGGAGGACGAAAATGACATAAATATTCGTCCAATGACACAAATGAACTTATTGGATGCACAAGGTTGGGTAAAAACCCTAATTGGATAAGAATAAGCCTAGGGAGGACGAAAATGACCTAAATGTTCGTCCAATGACACAAATGAACATATTGGATGCACAAGATTGGCTAGAAACCCTAATTGGACAAGAATAAGCCTAGGGAGGACGAAAATGACCTAAATGTTCCTCCAATGACACAAACACACCTATTGGATGCACAAGATTGGTTAAAAACCTTAATTGGACATGAATAAGCATAGGAAAGACGAAAATGACCTAAATGTTCATCCAATGACACAAACACACCTATTGGACGCATAAGATTGCATAAAAACCCTAATTGGACAAGAATAAGACTTGGGAGTACGAAAATGACCTATATGTTCCTCCAATGACACAAATGAACTTATAGGATGCAAAAGATTGGTTAAAAACCCTAATTGGACATGAATAAGCCTAGGGAGGACGAAAATGACCTAAATGTTCGTCAAATGACACAAACACACCTATTGGATGCACAAGATTGCATAAAAACCCTAATTGGACAAGAATAAGACTAGGGAGGACGAAAATGACCTAAATGTTCATCCAATGACACAAATGAACTTATTGGATGCACAAGATTGGTTAAAAACCCTAATTGGACAAGAATAAGCATAGGGAGGACGTAAATGACCTAAATGTTCGTCCAATGCCACAAATGAACTTATTGGATGCACAAGGTTTGTTAAAAACCCTAATTGGACAAGAATAAGCCTAGGGAGGACGAAAATGACCTTAATGTTCGTCCAATGACACAAACACACCTATTGGATGCACAAGATTACATAAAAACCCTAATTGGACAAGAATAAGACTAAGGAGGACGAAAATGACCTAAATGTTCATCCAATGACACAAACACACCTATTGGATGCACAAAATTGGTTAAAATCCCTAATTGGACAAGAATAAGCCTAGGGAGGACGAAAATGACCTAAATGTTCCTCCAATGTCACAAATGAACTTATTAGATGCACAAGATTGGCTAAAAACCCTAATTGGACAAGAATAAGCCTAGGGAGGACGAAAATGACCTAAATGTTCAACCAATGACACAAATGAACTTATTGGATGCACAAGATTGGTTAAAAACCCTAATTGGACAAGAATAAGCCTAGGGAGGACGAAAATGACCTAAATGTTTATCCAATGACACAAACACACCTATTGGATGCACAAGATTGGTTAAAAACCCTAATTAGATAAGAATAAGCCTAGCGAAGACGAAAATGACCTAAATGTTCATCCAATGACACAAATGAACTTATTGGATGCACAAGATTGGTTAGAAACCCTAATTGAACAAGAATAAGCCTAGGCAGGACGAAAATGACCTAAATGTTCATCCAATGACACAAATCAACTTATTGGATGCACATGATTGGTTAAAAACCCTAATTGGACAAGAATAAGCCTAGGGAGGACGAAAATGACCTAAATGTTCCTCCATTGACACAAATGAACTTATTGGATACACAATATTGGCTAAAAACCCTAAATGGACAAGAATAAACCTTGGGAGGACGAAAAAGACCTAACTGTTCATCCAATGACACAAACACACCGATTGGATGCACAAGATTGCATAAAAACCCTAATTGGACAATAATAAGACTAGGGAGGACGAAAATGACCTAAATGTTCCTCCAATGACACAAACACACCTATTGGATGCACAAGATAGGTTAAAAACCCTAATTGGACAAGAATAAGCCTAGGGAGGACAAAAATGACCTAAATGTTCGTCAAATGACACAAACACACCTATTGGATGCACAAGATTGCATAAAAACCCTAATTGGACAAGAATAAGACTAGGGAGGACGAAAATGACCTAAATGTTCATCCAATGACACAAATGAACTTATTGGATGCACAAGATTGGTTAAAAACCCTAATTGGACAAGAATAAGCATAGGGAGGACGTAAATGACCTAAATGTTCATCCAATGACACAAATGAACTTATTGGATGCACAAGGTTTGTTAAAAACCCTAATTGGACAAGAATAAGCCTAGGGAGGACGAAAATGACCTTAATGTTCGTCCAATGACACAAACACACCTATTGGATGCACAAGATTTCATAAAAACCCTAATTGGACAAGAATAAGACTAGGGAGGACGAAAATGACCTAAATGATCATCCAATGACACAAATGAACTTATTCCATGCACAAGATTGGTTAAAAACCCTAATTGGACAAGAATAAGCATAGGGATGACGAAAATGACCTAAATGTTCATCCAATTACACAAATGAACTTATTGGATGCACAAGGTTGGTTGAAAATCCTAATTGGACAAGAATAAGCCTAGGGAGGACGAAAATGACCTAAATGTTCGTCCAATGACACAACCACACCTATTGGATGCACAAGATTGCATAAAAACCCTAATTGCACAAGAATAAGCCTAGGGAGGACGAAAATGACCTAAATGTTCATCCAATGACACAAATGAACTTATTGGATGCACAAGGTTGGTTAAAAACCCTAATTTGACAAGAATAAGCCTAGGGAGGACGAAAATGACCTAAATGTTCAACCAATGACACAAATGAACTTATTGGATGCACAAGATTGGTTAAAAACCCTAATTGGACAAGAATAAGCCTAGGGAGGACGAAAATGTCCTAAATGTTCATCCAATGACACAAATGAACTTATTGGATGCACAAGATTGGTTAAAAACCCTAATTGGACAAGAATAAGCCTATGGAGGACGAAAATGACCTAAATGTTCGTCCAACGACACAAACACACCTATTGGATGCACAAGATTGCATAAAAACCCTAATTGGACAAGAATAAGCCTAGGGAGGACGTAAATGACCTAAATGTTCATCCAATGACACAAATGAACTTATTGGATGCACAAGATTGGTTAAAAACCCTAATTGGACAAGAATAAGCATAGGGAGGACGAAAATGACCTAAATGTTCATCCAATGACACAAACACACATATTGGATGCACAAGATTGCTTAAAACCCTAATTGGACAAGAATAAGACTAGGGATGACGAAAATAACCTAAATGTTCATCCAATGACACAAATGAACTTATTGGATGCACAAGATTGGTTAAAAACCCTAATTGGACAAGAATAAGCCTAGGGAGGACGTAAATGACCTAACTGTTCATCCAATGACACAAATGAACTTATTGGATGCACAAGATTGGTTAAAAACCCTAATTGGACAAGAATAAGCATAGGGAGGACGAAAATGACCTAAATGTTCATCCAATGACACAAACACACATATTGGATGCACAAGATTGCCTAAAACCCTAATTGGATAAGAATAAGACTAGGGATGTCGAAAATGACCTAAATTTTCATCCAATGACACAAATGAACTTATTGGATGCACAAGATTGGTTAAAAACCCTAATTGGACAAGAATAAGCCTAGGGAGGACGAAAATGACCTAAATGTTCGTCCAATGACACAAATGAACTTATTGGATGCACAAGATTGGTTAAAAACCCTAATTGGACAAGAATAAGCCTAGGGAGGACGTAAATGACCTAACTGTTCATCCAATGACACAAATGAACTTATTGGATGCACAAGATTGGTTAAAAACCCTAATTGGACAAGAATAAGCATAGGGAGGACGAAAATGACCTAAATGTTCATCCAATGACACAAACACACATATTGGATGCACAAGATTGCTTAAAACCCTAATTACACAAGAATAAGACTAGGGATGACGAAAATGACCTAAATGTTCATCCAATGACACAAATGAACTTATTGGATGCACAAGATTGGTTAAAAACCCTAATTGGACAAGAATAAGCCTAGGGAGGACGAAAATGACCTAAATGTTCGTCCAATGACACAAACACACCTATTGGATGCACAAGATTGCAGAAAAACCCTAATTGGACAAGAATAAGACTAGGGAGGACGTAAATGACCTAAATGTTCCACCAATGACACAAATGAACTTATTGGATGCACAAGGTTGGTTAAAAACCCTAATTGGACAAGAATAAGCCTAGGGAGGACGAAAATGACCTAAATGTTCAACCAATGACACAAATGAACTTATTGGATGCACAAGGTTGGTTAAAAACCCTAATTGGACAAGAATAAGCCTAGGGAGGACGAAAATGACCTAAATGTTCGTCCAATGACACAAACACACATATTGGATGCACATGATTGCCTTAAAACCCTAATCGAACAAGAATATGCCTAGGGAGGACGAAAATGACCTAAATGTTCGTCCAATGACACAAACACACCTATTGGATGCACAAGATTGCATAAAAACCCTAATTGGACAAGAATAAGACTAAGGGAGGACGAAAATGACCTAAATGTTCCTCCAATGATACAAACACACCTATTGGATGCACAAGATTGCATAAAAACCCTAATTCGACAAGAATAAGACTAGGGAGGACAAAAATGACCTAAATGTTCATCCAATGACACAAATGAACTTATTGGATGCACAAGATTGGTTAAAAACCCTAATTGGACAAGAATAAGCCTAGGGAGGACGAAAATGACCTAAATGTTCGTCCAATGACACAAACGCACTTATTGGATGCACAAGATTGCATAAAAACCCTAATTGGACAAGAATAAGACTAGGGAGGACGAAAATGACCTAAATGTTCATCCAATGACACAAATGAACTTATTGGATGCACAAGATTGGTTAAAAACCCTAATTGGACAAGAATAAGCATAGGGAGGACGAAAATGACCTAAATGTTCGTCCAATGACACAAATGAACTTATTGGATGCACAAGGTTTGTTAAAAACCCTAATTGGACAAGAATAAGCCTAGGGAGGACGAAAATGACCTTAATGTTCGTCCAATGACACAAACACACCTATTGGATGCACAAGATTACATAAAAACCCTAATTGGACAAGAATAAGACTAAGGAGGACGAAAATTACCTAAATGTTTATCCAATGACACAAACACACCTATTGGATGCACAAGATTGGTTAAAAACCCTAATTGGACAAGAATAAGCCTAGGGAGGACGAAAATGACCTAAATGTTCCTCCAATGTCACAAATGAACTTATTAGATGCACAAGATTGGCTAAAAACCCTAATTGGACAAGAATAAGCCTAGGGAGGACGAAAATGACCTAAATGTTCATCCAATGACACAAATGAACTTATTGGATGCACAAGGTTGGTTAAAAACCCTAATTGGACAAGAATAAGCCTAGGGACGACGAAAATGACCTAAATGTTCGTCCAATGACAGAAACACACCTATTGGATGCACAAGATTGCATAAAAACCCTAATTGGACAAGAATAAGACTAGGGAGGACGAAAATGACCTAAATGTTCCTCCAATGACACAAATGAACTTATTGGATGCACAAGATTGGATAAAAACCCTAATTGGACAAGAATAAGCCTAGGGAGGACGAAAATGACCTAAATGTTCGTCCAATGAAACAAACACAACTATTGGATGCACAAGATTGCATAAAAACCCTAATTGGTCAAGAATAAGACTAGGGAGGACGAAAATGACCTAAATGATCATCCAATGACACAAATGAACCTATTGGATGCACAAGATTGGTTAAAAACCCTAATTGGACAAGAATAAGCATAGGGAGGACGAAAATGACCTAAATGTTCATCCAATTACACAAATGAACTTATTGGATGCACAAGGTTGGTTAAAAACCCTAATTGGACAAGAATAAGTCTAGGGAGGACGAAAATGACATAAATATTCGTCCAATGACACAAATGAACTTATTGGATGCACAAGGTTGGGTAAAAACCCTAATTGGATAAGAATAAGCCTAGGGAGGACGAAAATGACCTAAATGTTCGTCCAATGACACAAATGAACATATTGGATGCACAAGATTGGCTAGAAACCCTAATTGGACAAGAATAAGCCTAGGGAGGACGAAAATGACCTAAATGTTCCTCCAATGACACAAACACACCTATTGGATGCACAAGATTGGTTAAAAACCTTAATTGGACATGAATAAGCATAGGAAAGACGAAAATGACCTAAATGTTCATCCAATGACACAAACACACCTATTGGACGCATAAGATTGCATAAAAACCCTAATTGGACAAGAATAAGACTTGGGAGTACGAAAATGACCTAAATGTTCCTCCAATGACACAAATGAACTTATTGGATGCACAAGGTTGGGTAAAAACCCTAATTGGACAAGAATAAGCCTAGGGAGGACGAAAATGACCTAAATGTTCGTCCAATGACACAAATGAACTTATTGGATGCACAAGATTGGCTAAAAACCCTAATTGGACAAGAATAAGCCTTGGGAGGACGAAAATGACCTAAATGTTCCTCCAATGACACAAACACACCTATTGGATGCACAAGATTGGTTAAAAACCCTAATTGGACAAATATAAGCATAGGAAAGACGAAAATGACCTAAATGTTCATCCAATGACACAAACACACCTATTGGACGCATAAGATTGCATAAAAACCCTAATTGGACAAGAATAAGACTTGGGAGTACGAAAATGACCTAAATGTTCCTCCAATGACACAAATGAACTTATTGGATGCTCAAGATTGGATAAAAACCCTAATTGGACAAGAATAAGCCTAGGGAGGACGAAAATGACCTAAATGTTCGTCCAATGACACAAATGAACTTATTGGATGCACAAGATTGGCTAAAAACCCTAATTGGACAAGAATAAGCCTTGGGAGGACGAAAATGACCTAAATGTTCCTCCAATGACACAAACACACCTATTGGATGCACAAGATTGGTTAAAAACCCTAATTGGACAAGAATAAGCATAGGAAAGACGAAAATGACCTAAATGTTCATCCAATGACACAAACACACCTATTGGACACATAAGATTGCATAAAAACCCTAATTGGACAAGAATAAGACTTGGGAGTACGAAAATGACCTAAATGTTCCTCCAATGACACAAATGAACTTATTGGATGCTCAAGATTGGATAAAAACCCTAATTGGACAAGAATAAGCCTAGGGAGGACGAAAATGACCTAAATGTTCGTCCAATGAAACAAACACAACTATTGGATGCACAAGATTGCATAAAAACCCTAATTGGTCAAGAATAAGACTAGGGAGGACGAAAATGACCTAAATGATCATCCAATGACACAAATGAACTTATTGGATGCACAAGATTGGTTAAAAACCCTAATTGGACAAGAATAAGCATAGGAAAGACGAAAATGACCTAAATGTTCATCCAATGACACAAACACACCTATTGGACGCATAAGATTGCATAAAAACCCTAATTGGACAAGAATAAGACTTGGGAGTACGAAAATGACCTAAATGTTCCTCCAATGACACAAATGAACTTATAGGATGCAAAAGATTGGTTAAAAACCCTAATTGGACATGAATAAGCCTAGGGAGGACGAAAATGACCTAAATGTTCGACCAATTACACAAATGAACTTATTGGATGCACAAGGTTGGGTAAAAACCCTAATTGGACAAGAATAAGCCTAGGGAGGACGAAAATGACCTAAATGTTCGTCCAATGACACAAATGAACATATTGGATGCACAAGATTGGCTAGAAACCCTAATTGGACAAGAATAAGCCTAGGGAGGACGAAAATGACCTAAATGTTCCTCCAATGACACAAACACACCTATTGGATGCACAAGATTGGTTAAAAACCCTAATTGGACAAGAATAAGCATAGGAAAGACGAAAATGACCTAAATGTTCATCCAATGACACAAACACACCTATTGGACGCATAAGATTGCATAAAAACCCTAATTGGACAAGAATAAGACTTGGGAGTACGAAAATGACCTAAATGTTCCTCCAATGACACAAATGAACTTATTGGATGCAAAATATTGGTTAAAAACCCTAATTGGACATGAATAAGCCTAGGGAGGACGAAAATGACCTAAATGTTCGTCCAATGTAACAAACACAACTATTGGATGCACAAGATTGCATAAAAACCCTAATTGGACAAGAATAAGACTAGGGAGGACGAAAATGACCTAAATGATCATCCAATGACACAAATGAACTTATTGGATGCACAAGATTGGTTAAAAACCCTAATTGGACAAGAATAAGCATAGGGATGACGAAAATGACCTAAATGTTCATCCAATTACACAAATGAACTTATTGGATGCACAAGGTTGGTTAAAAACCCTAATTGGACAAGAATAAGCCTAGGGAGGACGAAAATGACCTAAATGTTCGTCCAATGACACAACCACACCTATTGGATGCACAAGATTGCATAAAAACCCTAATTGCACAAGAATAAGCCTAGGGAGGACGAAAATGACCTAAATGTTCCTCCAATGACACAAATGAACTTATTGGATGCACAAGGTTGGTTAAAAACCCTAATTTGACAAGAATAAGCCTAGGGAGGACGAAAATGACCTAAATGTTCGTCCAATGACACAACCACACCTATTGGATGCACAAGATTGCATAAAAACCCTAAATGCACAAGAATAAGCCTAGGGAGGACGAAAATGACCTAAATGTTCAACCAATGACACAAATGAACTTATTGGATGCACAAGATTGGTTAAAAACCCTAATTGGACAAGAATAAGCCTAGGGAGGACGAAAATGACCTAAATGTTTATCCAATGACACAAACACACCTATTGGATGCACAAGATTGGTTAAAAACCCTAATTGGATAAGAATAAGCCTAGCGAAGACGAAAATGACCTAAATGTTCATCCAATGAAACAAATGAACTTATTGGATGCACAAGATTGGTTAAAAACCCTAATTGAACAAGAATAAGCCTAGGCAGGACGAAAATGACCTAAATGTTCATCCAATGACACAAATCAACTTATTGGATGCACATGATTGGTTAAAAACCCTAATTGGACAAGAATAAGCCTAGGGAGGACGAAAATGACCTAAATGTTCCTCCATTGACACAAATGAACTTATTGGATACACAATATTGGCTAAAAACCCTAAATGGACAAGAATAAACCTTGGGAGGACGAAAAAGACCTAACTGTTCATCCAATGACACAAACACACCTATTGGATGCACAAGATTGCATAAAAACCCTAATTGGACAATAATAAGACTAGGGAGGACGAAAATGACCTAAATATTCCTCCAATGACACAAACACACCTATTGGATGCATAAGATTGGTTAAAAACCCTAATTGGACAAGAATAAGCCTAGGGAGGACGAAAATGACCTAAATGTTTGTCAAATGACACAAACACACCTATTGGATGCACAAGATTGCATAAAAACCCTAATTGGACAAGAATAAGACTAGGGAGGACGAAAATGACCTAAATGTTCATCCAATGACACAAATGAACTTATTGGATGCACAAGATTGGTTAAAAACCCTAATTGGACAAGAATAAGCATAGGGAGGACGTAAATGACCTAAATGTTCATCCAATGACACAAATGAACTTATTGGATGCACAAGGTTTGTTAAAAACCCTAATTGGACAAGAATAAGCCTAGGGAGGACGAAAATGACCTTAATGTTCGTCCAATGACACAAACACACCTATTGGATGCACAAGATTACATAAAAACCCTAATTGGACAAGAATAAGACTAAGGAGGACGAAAATGACCTAAATGTTTATCCAATGACACAAACACACCTATTGGATGCACAAAATTGGTTAAAAACCCTAATTGGACAAGAATAAGCCTAGGGAGGACGAAAATGACCTAAATGTTCCTCCAATGTCACAAATGAACTTATTAGATGCACAAGATTGGCTAAAAACCCTAATTGGACAAGAATAAGCCTAGGGAGGACGAAAATGACCTAAATGTTTATCCAATGACACAAATGAACTTATTGGATGCACAAGGTTGGTTAAAAACCCTAATTGGACAAGAATAAGCCTAGGGACGACGAAAATGACCTAAATGTTCGTCCAATGACACAAACACACCTATTGGATGCATAAGATTGCATAAAAACCCTAATTGGACAATAATAAGACTATGGAGGACGAAAATGACTTAAATGTTCCTCCAATGACACAAACACACCTATTGGATGCACAAGATTGGTTAAAAACCCTAATTGGACAAGAATAAGCCTAGGGAGGACGAAAATCACCTAAATGTTCGTCCAATGACACAAACACACCTATTGGATGCACAAGATTGCATAAAAACCCTAATTGGACAAGAATAAGACTAGGGAGGACGAAAATGACCTAAATGTTCATCCAATGACACAAATGAACTTATTGGATGCACAAGATTGGTTAAAAACCCTAATTGGACAAGAATAAGCATAGGGAGGACGAAAATGACCTAAATGTTCGTCCAATGACACAAACCAACATATTGGATGCACAAGATTGCTTAAAACCCTAATTGGACAAGAATAAGACTAGGGAGGACGAAAATGACCTAAATGTTCATCCAATGACACAAATGAACTTTTTGGATGCACAAGATTGGTTAAAAACCCAAATTGGACAAGAATAAGCCTAGGGAGGACGAAAATGACCTAAATGTTCGTCCAATGACACAAACACACCTATTGGATGCACAAGATTGCATAAAAACCCTAATTGGACAAGAATAAGACTAGGGAGGACGAAAATGACCTAAATGTTCCTCCAATGACACAAACACACCTATTGGATGCACAAGATTGGTTAAAAACCATAATTGGACAAGAATAAGCCTAGGGAGGACGAAAATGACCTAAATGTTCCTCCAATGACACAAACACACCTATTGGATGCACAAGATTGGTTAAAAACCATCATTGGAAAAGAATAAGCCTAGGGAGGACGAAAATGACCTAAATGTTCATCCAATGACACAAATGAACTTATTCGATGCACAAGATTGGTTAAAAACTCTAATTGGACAAGAATAAGCCTAGGGAGGATGAAAATGACCTAAATGTTCAACCAATGACACAAATGAACTTATTGGATGCACAAGGTTGGTTAAAAACCTTAATTGGACAAGAATAAGCCTAGGGAGGACGAAAATGACCTAAATGTTCGTCCAATGACACAAACACACCTATTGGATGCACAAGATTGCATAAAAACCCTAATTGGACAAGAATAAGACTAGGGAGGACGAAAATGACCTAAATGTTCCTCCAATGACACAAACACACCTATTGAATGCACAAGATTGCATAAAAACCCTAATTGGACAAGAATAAGACTAGGGAGGACGTAAATGACCTAAATGTTCCACCAATGACACAAATGAACTTATTGGATGCACAAGGTTCGTTAAAAACCCTAATTGGACAAGAATAAGCCTAGGGAGGACGAAAATGACCTAAATGTTCAACCAATGACACAAATGAACTTATTGGATGCACAAGGTTGGTTAAAAACCCTAATTGGACAAGAATAAGCCTAGGGAGGACGAAAATGACCTAAATGTTCGTCCAATGACACAAACACACCTATTGGATGCACAAGATTGCATAAAAACCCTAATTGGACAAGAATAAGACTAGGGAGGACGAAAATGACCTAAATGTTCCTCCAATGACACAAACACACCTATTGAATGCACAAGATTGCATAAAAACCTAATTCGACAAGAATAAGACTAGGGAGGACGAAAATGACCTAAATGTTCATCCAATGACACAAATGAACTTATTAGATGCACAAGATTGGTTAAAAACCCTAATTGGACAAGAATAAGACTAGGGAGGACGAAAATGACCTAAATGTTCCTCCAATGACACAAACACACCTATTGGATGCACAAGATTGCATAAAAACCCTAATTGGACAAGAATAAGACTAGGGAGGACGAAAATGACCTAAATGTTCATCCAATGACACAAATGAACTTATTGGATGCACAAGATTGGTTAAAAACCCTAATTGGACAAGAATAAGCATAGGGAGGACGTAAATGACCTAAATGTTCATCCAATGACACAAATGAACTTATTGGATGCACAAGGTTTGTTAAAAACCCTAATTGGACAAGAATAAGCCTAGGGAGGACGAAAATGACCTTAATGTTCGTCCAATGACACAAACACACCTATTGGATGCACAAGATTTCATAAAAACCCTAATTGGACAAGAATAAGACTAGGGAGGACGAAAATGACCTAAATGATCATCCAATGACACAAATGAACTTATTCCATGCACAAGATTGGTTAAAAACCCTAATTGGACAAGAATAAGCATAGGGATGACGAAAATGACCTAAATGTTCATCCAATTACACAAATGAACTTATTGGATGCACAAGGTTGGTTGAAAATCCTAATTGGACAAGAATAAGCCTAGGGAGGACGAAAATGACCTAAATGTTCGTCCAATGACACAACCACACCTATTGGATGCACAAGATTGCATAAAAACCCTAATTGCACAAGAATAAGCCTAGGGAGGAAGAAAATGACCTAAATGTTCCTCCAATGACACAAATGAACTTATTGGATGCACAAGGTTGGTTAAAAACCCTAATTTGACAAGAATAAGCCTAGGGAGGGAGAAAATGACCTAAATGTTCAATCAATGACACAAATGAACTTATCGGATGCACAAGGTCGGTTAATAACCCTAATTGGACAAGAATAAGCCTAGGGAGGACGAAAATGACCTAAATGTTCGTCCAATGACACAAACACACCTATTGAATGCACAAGATTACATAAAAACCCTAATTGGACAAGAATAAGACTAAGGAGGACGAAAATGACCTAAATGTTTATCCAATGACACAAACACACCTATTGGATGCACAAGATTGGTTAAAAACCCTAATTGGACAAGAATAAGCCTAGGGAGGACGAAAATGACCTAAATGTTCGTCAAATGACACAAACACACCTATTGGATGCACAAGATTGGATAAAAACCCTAATTGGACAAGAATAAGACTAGGGAGGACGAAAATGACCTAAATGTTCATCCAATGACACAAATGAACTTATTGGATGCACAAGATTGGTTAAAAACCCTAATTGGACAAGAATAAGCATAGGGAGGACGTAAATGACCTAAATGTTCATCCAATGACACAAATGAACTTATTGGATGCACAAGGTTTGTTAAAAACCCTAATTGGACAAGAATAAGCCTAGGGAGGACGAAAATGACCTTAATGTTCGTCCAATGACACAAACACACCTATTGGATGCACAAGATTGGTTAAAAACCCTAATTGGACAAGAATAAGCCTAGGGAGGACGAAAATGACCTAAATGTTCGTCAAATGACACAAACACACCTATTGGATGCACAAGATTGCATAAAAACCCTAATTGGACAAGAATAAGACTAGGGAGGACGAAAATGACCTAAATGTTCATCCAATGACACAAATGAACTTATTGGATGCACAAGATTGGTTAAAAACCCTAATTGGACAAGAATAAGCATAGGGAGGACGAAAATGACCTAAATGTTCATCTAATGACACAAATGAACTTTTTGGATGCACAAGATTGGTTAAAAACCCTAATTGGACAAGAATAAGCCTAGGGAGGACGAAAATGACCTAAATGTTCCTCCAATGACACAAATGAACTTATTGGATGCACAAGGTTGGTTAAAAACCCTAATTGGACAAGAATAAGCCTAGGGAGGACGAAAATGACCTAAATGTTCAACCAACGACACAAATGAACTTATTGGATGCACAAGGTTGGTTAAAAACCCTAATTGGACAAGAATAGGCCTAGGGAGGACGAAAATGACCTAAATGTTCGTCCAATGACACAAACACACCTATTGGATGCACAAGATTGCATAAAAACCCTAATTGGACAAGAATAAGACTAGGGAGGACGAAAATGACCTAAATGTTCCTCCAATGACACAAATGAACTTATTGGATGCCCAAGGTTGGTTAAAAACCCTAATTGCTCAAGAATAAGCCTAGAGAGGACGAAAATGACCTAAATGATCGTCCAATGACACAAACACACCTATTGGATGCACAAGATTGAATAAAATTCCTAATTGGACAAGAATAAGACTAGGGAGGACGAAAATGACCTAAATGTTCCCCCAATGACACAAACACACCTATTGGATGCACAAGATTGCATAAAAACCCTAATTGGACAAGAATAAGACTAGGGAGGGCGAAAATGACCTAAATGTTCCTCCAATGACACAAACACACCTATTGGATGCACAAGATTGGTTAAAAACCCTAATTGGACAAGAATAAGCCTAGGGAAGACGAAAATGACCTTAATGTTCATCCAATGACACAAACACACCTATTGGATGCACAAGATTGGTTAAAAACCCTAATTGGACAAGAATAAGCCTAGGGAGGACGAAAATGACCTAAATGTTCCTCCAATGACACAAACACACCTATTGGATGCACAAGATTGGATAAAAACCCTAATTGGACAAGAATAAGCATAGGAAAGACGAAAATGACCTAAATGTTCATCCAATGACACAAACACACCTATTGGACGCATAAGATTGCATAAAAACCCTAATTGGACAAGAATAAGACTTGGGAGTACGAAAATGACCTAAATGTTCCTCCAATGACACAAATGAACTTATTGGATGCTCAAGATTGGATAAAAACCATAATTGGACAAGAATAAGCCTAGGGAGGACGAAAATGACCTAAATGTTCGTCCAATGAAACAAACACAACTATTGGATGCACAAGATTGCATAAAAACCCTAATTGGACAAGAATAAGACTAGGGAGGACGAAAATGACCTAAATGATCATCCAATGACACAAATGAACCTATTGGATGCACAAGATTGGTTAAAAACCCTAATTGGACAAGAATAAGCATAGGGATGACGAAAATGACCTAAATGTTCATCCAATTACACAAATGAACTTATTGGATGCACAAGGTTGGTTAAAAACCCTAATTGGACAAGAATAAGCCTAGGGAGGACGAAAATGACATAAATGTTCGTCCAATGACACAAATGAACTTATTGGATGCACAAGGTTGGGTAAAAACCCTAATTGGACAAGAATAAGCCTAGGGAGGACGAAAATGACCTAAATGTTCGTCCAATGACACAAATGAACTTATTGGATGCACAAGATTGGTTAAAAACCCTAATTGGACAAGAATAAGCTTAGGGAGGACGAAAATGACCTAAATGTTCGTCCAATGACACAAACACACCTATTGGATGCACAAGATTGCATAAAAACCCTAACTGGACAAGAATAAGACTAGGGAGGATGAAAATGACCTAAATGTTCCTCCAATGACACAAACACACCTATTGGATGCACAAGATTGCATAAAAACCCTAATTGGACAAGAATAAGACTAGGGAGGACGAAAATGACCTAAATGTTCATCCAATGACACAAACGAACCTATTGGATGCACAAGATTGGTTAAAAACCCTAATTGGACAAGAATAAGCATAGGGAAGACGAAAATGACCTAAATGTTCATCCAATTACACAAATGAACTTATTGGATGCACAAGGTTGGTTAAAAACCCTAATTGGACAAGAATAAGTCTAGGGAGGACGAAAATGACATAAATGTTCGTCCAATGACACAAATGAACTTAGTGGATGCACAAGGTTGGGTAAAAACCCTAATTGGACAAGAATAAGCCTAGGGAGGACGAAAATGACCTAAATGTTCGTCCAATGACACAAATGAACTTATTGGATGCACAAGATTGGCTAAAAACCCTAATTGGACAAGAATAAGCCTTGGGAGGACGAAAATGACCTAAATGTTCCTCCAATGACACAAACACACCTATTGGATGCACAAGATTGGTTAAAAACCCTAATTGGACAAGAATAAGCATAGGAAAGACGAAAATGACCTAAATGTTCATCCAATGACACAAACACACCTATTGGACGCATAAGATTGCATAAAAACCCTAATTGGACAAGAATAAGACTTGGGAGTACGAAAATGACCTAAATGTTCCTCCAATGACACAAATGAACTTATTGGATGCTCAAGATTGGATAAAAACCATAATTGGACAAGAATAAGCCTAGGGAGGACGAAAATGACCTAAATGTTCGTCCAATGAAACAAACACAACTATTGGATGCACAAGATTGCATAAAAACCCTAATTGGTCAAGAATAAGACTAGGGAGGACGAAAATGACCTAAATGATCATCCAATGACACAAATGAACCTATTGGATGCACAAGATTGGTTAAAAACCCTAATTGGACAAGAATAAGCATAGGGATGACGAAAATGACCTAAATGTTCATCCAATTACACAAATGAACTTATTGGATGCACAAGGTTGGTTAAAAACCCTAATTGGACAAGAATAAGTCTAGGGACGACGAAAATGACATAAATGTTCGTCCAATGACACAAATGAACTTATTGGATGCACAAGGTTGGGTAAAAACCCTAATTGGACAAGAATAAGCCTAGGGAGGACGAAAATGACCTAAATGTTCGTCCAATGACACAAATGAACTTATTGGATGCACAAGATTGGCTAAAAACCCTAATTGGACAAGAATAAGCCTTGGGAGGACGAAAATGACCTAAATGTTCCTCCAATGACACAAACACACCTATTGGATGCACAAGATTGGTTAAAAACCCTAATTGGACAAGAATAAGCATAGGAAAGACGAAAATGACCTAAATGTTCATCCAATGACACAAACACACCTATTGAACGCATAAGATTGCATAAAAACCCTAATTGGACAAGAATAAGACTTGGGAGTACGAAAATGACCTAAATGTTGCTCCAATGACACAAATGAACTTATTGGATGCTCAAGATTGGATAAAAACCCTAATTGGACAAGAATAAGCCTAGGGAGGACGAAAATGACCTAAATGTTCGTCCAATGAAACAAACACAACTATTGGATGCACAAGATTGCATAAAAACCCTAATTGGTCAAGAATAAGACTAGGGAGGACGAAAATGACCTAAATGATCATCCAATGACACAAATGAACTTATTGGATTCACAAGATTGGTTAAAAACCCTAATTGGACAAGAATAAGCATAGGGAAGACGAAAATGACCTAAATGTTCATCCAATTACACAAATGAACTTATTGGATGCACAAGGTTGGTTAAAAACCCTAATTGGACAAGAATAAGTCTAGGGAGGACGAAAATGACATAAATGTTCGTCCAATGACACAAATGAACTTATTGGATGCACAAGGTTGGGTAAAAACCCTAATTGGACAAGAATAAGCCTAGGGAGGACGAAAATGACCTAAATGTTCGTCCAATGACACAAATGAACATATTGGATGCACAAGATTGGCTAAAAACCCTAATTGGACAAGAATAAGCCTAGGGAGGACGAAAATGACCTAAATGTTCCTCCAATGACACAAACACACCTATTGGATGCACAAGATTGGTTAAAAACCCTAATTGGACATGAATAAGCATAGGAAAGACGAAAATGACCTAAATGTTCATCCAATGACACAAACACACCTATTGGACGCATAAGATTGCATAAAAACCCTAATTGGACAAGAATAAGACTTGGGAGTACGAAAATGACCTAAATGTTCCTCCAATGACACAAATGAACTTATTGGATGCTCAAGATTGGATAAAAACCCTAATTGGACAAGAATAAGCCTAGGGAGGACGAAAATGACCTAAATGTTCGTCCAATGACACAAATGAACTTATTGGATGCACAAGATTGGCTAAAAACCCTAATTGGACAAGAATAAGCCTTGGGAGGACGAAAATGACCTAAATGTTCCTCCAATGACACAAACACACCTATTGGATGCACAAGATTGGTTAAAAACCCTAATTGGACAAGAATAAGCATAGGAAGGACGAAAATGACCTAAATGTTCATCCAATGACACAAACACACCTATTGGACGCATAAGATTGCATAAAAACCCTAATTGGACAAGAATAAGACTTGGGAGTACGAAAATGACCTAAATGTTCCTCCAATGACACAAATGAACTTATTGGATGCTCAAGATTGGATAAAAACCCTAATTGGACAAGAATAAGCCCAGGGAGGACGAAAATGACCTAAATGTTCGTCCAATGAAACAAACACAACTATTGGATGCACAAGATTGCATAAAAACCCTAATTGGTCAAGAATAAGACTAGGGAGGACGAAAATGACCTAAATGATCATCCAATGACACAAATGAACTTATTGGATTCACAAGATTGGTTAAAAACCCTAATTGGACAAGAATAAGCATAGGGATGACGAAAATGACCTAAATGTTCATCCAATTACACAAATGAACTTATTGGATGCACAAGGTTGGTTAAAAACCCTAATTGGACAAGAATAAGCCTAGGGAGGACGAAAATGACCTAAATGTTCGTCCAATGACACAACCACACCTATTGGAAGCACAAGATTGCATAAAAACCCTAATTGCACAAGAATAAGCCTAGGGAGGACGAAAATGACCTAAATGTTCCTCCAATGACACAAATGAGCTTATTGGATGCACAAGGTTGGTTAAAAACCCTAATTTGACAAGAATAAGCCTAGGGAGGACGAAAATGACCTAAATGATCATCCAATGACACAAATGAACTTATTGGATGCACAAGATTGGTTAAAAACCCTAATTGGACAAGAATAAGCATAGGGATGACGAAAATGACCTAAATGTTCATCCAATTACACAAATGAACTTATTGGATGCACAAGGTTGGTTAAAAACCCTAATTGGACAAGAATAAGCCTAGGGAGGACGAAAATGACCTAAATGTTCGTCCAAAGACACAACCACACCTATTGGAAGCACAAGATTGCATAAAAACCCTAATTGCACAAGAATAAGCCTAGGGAGGACGAAAATGACCTAAATGTTCCTCCAATGACACAAATGAGCTTATTGGATGCACAAGGTTGGTTAAAAACCCTAATTTGACAAGAATAAGCCTAGGGAGGACGAAAATGACCTAAATGTTCAATCAATGACACAAATGAACTTATTGGATGCACAAGGTTGGTTAAAAACCATAATTGGACAAGAATAAGCCTAGGGAGGACGAAAATGACCTAAATGTTCGTCCAATGACACAAACACACCTATTGGATGCACAAGATTACATAAAAACCCTAATTGGACAAGAATAAGACTAAGGAGGACGAAAATGACCTAAATGTTTATCCAATGACACAAACACACCTATTGGATGCACAAGATTGGTTAAAAACCCTAATTGGACAAGAATAAGCCTAGGGAGGACGAAAATGACCTAAATGTTCGTCAAATGACACAAACACACCTATTGGATGCACAAGATTGCATAAAAACCCTAATTGGACAAGAATAAGACTAGGGAGGACGAAAATGACCTAAATGTTCATCCAATGACACAAACGCACTTATTGGATGCACAAGATTGGTTAAAAACCCTAATTGGACAAGAATAAGCATAGGGAGGACGAAAATGACCTAAACGTTCATCCAATGACACAAACCCACATATTGGATGCACAAGATTGCTTAAAACCCTAATTGGAAAAGAATAAGACTAGGGAGGACGAAAATGACCTAAATGTTCATCCAATGACACAAATGAACTTATTGGATGCACAAGATTGGTTAAAAACCCTAATTGGACAAGAATAAGCATAGGGAGGACGAAAATGACCTAAATGTTCGTCCAATGAAACAAACACACCTATTGGATGCACAAGATTGGTTAAAAACCCTAATTGGACAAGAATAAGCCTAGGGAGGACGAAAAGGACCTAAATGTTCCTCCAATGTCACAAATGAACTTATTGGATGCACAAGATTGGCTAAAAACCCTAATTGGACAAGAATAAGCATAGGGAGGACGAAAATGTCCTAAATGTTCATCCAATGACACAAATGAACTTATTGGATGCACAAGGTTGGTTAAAAACCCTAATTGGACAAGAATAAGCATAGGGAGGACGAAAATGACCTAAATGTTCCTCCAATGACACAAACACACCTATTGGATGCACAAGATTGGTTAAAAACCCTAATTGGACAAGAATAAGCCTAGGGAGGACGAAAATGACCTAAATGTTCGTCAAATGACACAAACACACCTATTGGATGCACAAGATTGCATAAAAACCCTAATTGGACAAGAATAAGACTAGGGAGGACGAAAATGACCTAAATGTTCATCCAATGACACAAATGAACCTATTGGATGCACAAGATTGGTTAAAAACCCTAATTGGACAAGAATAAGCATAGGGAAGACGAAAATGACCTAAATGTTCATCCAATTACACAAATGAACTTATTGGATGCACAAGGTTGGTTAAAAACCCTAATTGGACAAGAATAAGTCTAGGGAGGACGAAAATGACATAAATGTTCGTCCAATGACACAAATGAACTTATTGGATGCACAAGGTTGGGTAAAAACCCTAATTGGACAAGAATAAGCCTAGGGAGGAAGAAAATGACCTAAATGTTCGTCCAATGACACAAATGAACTTATTGGATGCACAAGATTGGCTAAAAACCCTAATTGGACAAGAATAAGCCTTGGGAGGACGAAAATGACCTAAATGTTCCTCCAATGACACAAACACACCTATTGGATGCACAAGATTGGTTAAAAACCCTAATTGGACAAGAATAAGCATAGGAAAGACGAAAATGACCTAAATGTTCATCCAATGACACAAACACACCTATTGGACGCATAAGATTGCATAAAAACCCTAATTGGACAAGAATAAGACTTGGGAGTACGAAAATGACCTAAATGTTCCTCCAATGACACAAATGAACTTATTGGATGCTCAAGATTGGATAAAAACCATAATTGGACAAGAATAAGCCTAGGGAGGACGAAAATGACCTAAATGTTCGTCCAATGAAACAAACACAACTATTGGATGCACAAGATTGCTTAAAAACCCTAATTGGTCAAGAATAAGACTAGGGAGGACGAAAATGACCTAAATGATCATCCAATGACACAAATGAACCTATTGGATGCACAAGATTGGTTAAAAACCCTAATTGGACAAGAATAAGCATAGGGATGACGAAAATGACCTAAATGTTCATCCAATTACACAAATGAACTTATTGGATGCACAAGGTTGGTTAAAAACCCTAATTGGACAAGAATAAGTCTAGGGAGGACGAAAATGACATAAATGTTCGTCCAATGACACAAATGAACTTATTGGATGCACAAGGTTGGGTAAAAACCCTAATTGGACAAGAATAAGCCTAGGGAGGACGAAAATGACCTAAATGTTCATCCAATGACACAAATGAACTTATTGGATGCACAAGATTGGCTAAAAACCCTAATTGGACAAGAATAAGCCTTGGGAGGACGAAAATGACCTAAATGTTCCTCCAATGACACAAACACACCTATTGGATGCACAAGATTGGTTAAAAACCCTAATTGGACAAGAATAAGCATAGGAAAGACGAAAATGACCTAAATGTTCATCCAATGACACAAACACACCTATTGGACGCATAAGATTGCATAAAAACCCTAATTGGACAAGAATAAGACTTGGGAGTACGAAAATGACCTAAATGTTCCTCCAATGACACAAATGAACTTATTGGATGCTCAAGATTGGATAAAAACCATAATTGGACAAGAATAAGCCTAGGGAGGACGAAAATGACCTAAATGTTCGTCCAATGAAACAAACACAACTATTGGATGCACAAGATTGCATAAAAACCCTAATTGGTCAAGAATAAGACTAGGGAGGACGAAAATGACCTAAATGATCATCCAATGACACAAATGAACCTATTGGATGCACAAGATTGGTTAAAAACCCTAATTGGACAAGAATAAGCATAGGGATGACGAAAATGACCTAAATGTTCATCCAATTACACAAATGAACTTATTGGATGCACAAGGTTGGTTAAAAACCCTAATTGGACAAGAATAAGTCTAGGGACGACGAAAATGACATAAATGTTCGTCCAATGACACAAATGAACTTATTGGATGCACAAGGTTGGGTAAAAACCCTAATTGGACAAGAATAAGCCTAGGGAGGACGAAAATGACCTAAATGTTCGTCCAATGACACAAATGAACTTATTGGATGCACAAGATTGGCTAAAAACCCTAATTGGACAAGAATAAGCCTTGGGAGGACGAAAATGACCTAAATGTTCCTCCAATGACACAAACACACCTATTGGATGCACAAGATTGGTTAAAAACCCTAATTGGACAAGAATAAGCATAGGAAAGACGAAAATGACCTAAATGTTCATCCAATGACACAAACACACCTATTGGACGCACAAGATTGCATAAAAACCCTAATTGGACAAGAATAAGACTTGGGAGTACGAAAATGACCTAAATGTTCCTCCAATGACACAAATGAACTTATTGGATGCACAAGGTTGGGTAAAAACCCTAATTGGACAAGAATAAGCCTAGGGAGGACGAAAATGACCTAAATGTTCGTCCAATGACACAAATGAACTTATTGGATGCACAAGATTGGCTAAAAACCCTAATTGGACAAGAATAAGCCTTGGGAGGACGAAAATGACCTAAATGTTCCTCCAATGACACAAACACACCTATTGGATGCACAAGATTGGTTAAAAACCCTAATTGGACAAATATAAGCATAGGAAAGACGAAAATGACCTAAATGTTCATCCAATGACACAAACACACCTATTGGACGCATAAGATTGCATAAAAACCCTAATTGGACAAGAATAAGACTTGGGAGTACGAAAATGACCTAAATGTTCCTCCAATGACACAAATGAACTTATTGGATGCACAAGATTGGATAAAAACCCTAATTGGACAAGAATAAGCCTAGGGAGGACGAAAATGACCTAAATGTTCGTCCAATGAAACAAACACAACTATTGGATGCACAAGATTGCATAAAAACCCTAATTGGTCAAGAATAAGACTAGGGAGGACGAAAATGACCTAAATGATCATCCAATGACACAAATGAACTTATTGGATTCACAAGATTGGTTAAAAACCCTAATTGGACAAGAATAAGCATAGGGATGACGAAAATGACCTAAATGTTCATCCAATTACACAAATGAACTTATTGGATGCACAAGGTTGGTTAAAAACCCTAATTGGACAAGAATAAGCCTAGGGAGGACGAAAATGACCTAAATGTTCGTCCAATGACACAACCACACCTATTGGATGCACAAGATTGCATAAAAACCCTAATTGGACAAGAATAAGCCTAGGGAGGACGAAAATGACCTAAATGTTCGTCCAATGACACAAATGAACTTATTGGATGCACAAGATTGGCTAAAAACCATAATTGGACAAGAATAAGCCTTGGGAGGACGAAAATGACCTAAATGTTCCTCCAATGACACAAACACACCTATTGGATGCACAAGATTGGTTAAAAACCCTAATTGGACAAGAATAAGCATAGGAAAGACGAAAATGACCTAAATGTTCATCCAATGACACAAACACACCTATTGGACGCATAAGATTGCATAAAAACCCTAATTGGACAAGAATAAGACTTGGGAGTACGAAAATGACCTAAATGTTCCTCCAATGACACAAATGAACTTATTGGATGCTCAAGATTGGATAAAAACCCTAATTGGACAAGAATAAGCCTAGGGAGGACGAAAAT
>JBBPBR010000099.1:0-28417 GCA_037974775.1 Cicer pinnatifidum
AATCTTGTGCATCCAATAGGTGTGTTTGTGTCATTGGACGAACATTAAGGTCATTTTCGTCCTCCCTAGGCTTATTCTTGTCCAATTAGGGTTTTTAACAAACCTTGTGCATCCAATAAGTTCATTTGTGTCATTGGATGAACATTTAGGTCATTTACGTCCTCCCTATGCTTATTCTTGTCCAATTAGGGTTTTTAACCAATCTTGTGCATCCAATAAGTTCATTTGTGTCATTGGATGAACATTTAGGTCATTTTCGTCCTCCCTAGTCTTATTCTTGTCTAATTAGGGTTTTTATGCAATCTTGTGCATCCAATAGGTGTGTTTGTGTCATTTGACGAACATTTAGGTCATTTTCGTCCTCCCTAGGCTTATTCTTGTCCAATTAGGCCTTTTAACCAATCTTGTGCATCCAATAGGTGTGTTTGTGTCATTGGATAATCATTTAGGTCATTTTCGTCCTCCTTAGTCTTATTCTTGTCCAATTAGGGTTTTTATGTAATCTTGTGCATCCAATAGGTGTGTTTGTGTCATTGGACGAACATTTAGGTCATTTTCGTCCTCCCTAGGCTTATTCTTGTCCAATTAGGGTTTTTAACCAACCTTGTGCATCCAATAAGTTCATTTGTGTCATTGATTGAACATTTAGGTCATTTTCGTTCTCCCTAGGCTTATTCTTGTCAAATTAGGGTTTTTAACCAACCTTGTGCATCCAATAAGTTCATTTGTGTCATTGGAGGAACATTTAGGTCATTTTCGTCCTCCCTAGGCTTATTCTTGTGCAATTAGGGTTTTTATGCAATCTTGTGCATCCAATAGGTGTGGTTGTGTCATTGGACGAACATTTAGGTCATTTTCGTCCTCCCTAGGCTTATTCTTGTCCAATTAGGGTTTTTAACCAACCTTGTGCATCCAATAAGTTCATTTGTGTCATTGGATGAACATTTAGGTCATTTTCGTCATCCCTATGCTTATTCTTGTCCAATTAGGGTTTTTAACCAATCTTGTGCATCCAATAAGTTCATTTGTGTCATTGGATGATCATTTAGGTCATTTTCGTCCTCCCTAGTCTTATTCTTGTCCAATTAGGGTTTTTATGCAATCTTGTGCATCCATTAGGTGTGTTTGTGTCATTGGAGGAACATTTAGGTCATTTTCGTCCTCCCTAGTCTTATTCTTGTCCAATTAGGGATTTTATGCAATCTTGTGCATCCAATAGGTGTGTTTGTGTCATTGGACGAACATTTAGGTCATTTTCGTCCTCCCTAACCTTATTCTTGTCCAATTAGGGTTTTTAACCAATCTTGTGCATCCAATAAGTTCATTTGTGTCATTGGATGAACATTTTGGTCATTTTCGTCCTCCCTAGGCTTATTCTTGTCCAATTAGGGTTTTTAACCAATCTTGTGCATCCAATAAGTTCATTTGTGTTATTGGATGAACATTTAGGTCATTTTCGTCCTCCCTAGGCTTATTCTTGTCCAATTAGGGTTTTTAACCAATCTTGTGCATCCAATAAGTTCATTTGTGTCATTGGATGAACATTTAGGTCATTTTCGTCCTCCCTAGTCTTATTCTTGTCCAATTAGGGTTTTTATGCAATCTTGTGCATCCAATAGGTGTGTTGGTGTCATTGGACGAACATTTAGGTCATTTTCGTCATCCCTTGGCTTATTCTTGTCCAATTAGGGTTTTTAACCAATCTTGTGCATCCAATAAGTTCATTTGTGTCATTTGATGAACATTTAGGTCATTTTCGTCCTCCCTAGTCTTATTCTTGTCCAATTAGGGTTTTTATGCAATCTTGTGCATCCAATAGGTGTGTTGGTGTCATTGGACGAACATTTAGGTCATTTTCGTCATCCCTAGGCTTATTCTTGTCCAATTAGGGTTTTTAACCAATCTTGTGCATCCAATAAGTTCATTTGTGTCATTGGATGAACATTTAGGTCATTTTCGTCCTCCCTAGTCTTATTCTTGTCCAATTAGGGTTTTTATGCAATCTTGTGCATCCAATAGGTGTGTTTGTGTCATTGGACGAACATTTAGGTCATTTTCGTCCTCCCTAGGCTTATTCTTGTCCAATTAGGGTTTTTAACCAATCTTGTGCATCCAATAGGTGTGTTTGTGTCATTGGAGGTACATTTAGGTCATTTTCGTCCTCCCTATGCTTATTCTTGTCCAATTAGGGTTTTTATGCAATCTTGTGCATCCAATAGGTGTATTTGTGTCATTGGACGAACATTTAGGTCATTTTCGTCGTCCCTAGGCTTATTCTTGTCCAATTATGGTTTTTAACCAATCTTGTGCATCCAATAAGTTCATTTGTGTCATTGGATGAACATTTAGGTCATTTTCGTCCTCCCTAGTCTTATTCTTGTCCAATTAGGGTTTTTATGCAATCTTGTGCATCCAATAGGTGTGTTTGTGTCATTGGACGAACTTTTAGGTCATTTTCGTCCTCCCTAGGCTTATTCTTGTCCAATTAGGGTTTTTAACCAATCTTGGGCATCCATTAAGTTCATTTGTGTCATTCGATGAACATTTAGGTCATTTTCGTCCTCCCTAGTCTTATTCTTGTCCAATTAGGGTTTTAAGCAATCTTGTGCATCCAATATGTGTGTTTGTGTCATTGGATGAACATTTAGGTCATTTTCGTCCTCCCTATGCTTATTCTTGTCCAATTAGGGTTTTTAACCAATCTTGTGCATACAATAAGTTCGTTTGTGTCATTGGATGAACATTTAGGTCATTTTCGTCCTCCCTAGTCTTATTCTTGTCCAATTAGGGTTTTTATGCAATCTTGTGCATCCAATAGGTGTGTTTGTGTCATTGGACGAACATTTAGGTGATTTTCGTCCTCCCTAGGCTTATTCTTGTCCAATTAGGGTTTTTATCCAATCTTGAGCATCCAATAAGTTCATTTGTGTCATTGGAGGAACATTTAGGTCATTTTCGTACTCCCAAGTCTTATTCTTGTCCAATTAGGGTTTTTATGCAATCTTATGCGTCCAATAGGTGTGTTTGTGTCATTGGATGAACATTTAGGTCATTTTCGTCTTTCCTATGCTTATTCTTGTCCAATTAGGGTTTTTAACCAATCTTGTGCATCCAATAAGTTCATTTGTGTCATTGGATGATCATTTAGGTCATTTTCGTCCTCCCTAGTCTTATTCTTGTCCAATTAGGGTTTTTATGCAATCTTGTGCATCCAATAGGTGTGTTTGTTTCATTGGACGAACATTTAGGTCATTTTCGTCCTCCCTAGGCTTATTCTTGTCCAATTAGGGTTTTTAACCAATCTTGTGCATCCAATAAGTTCATTTGTGTCATTGGAGGAACATTTAGGTCATTTTCGTCCTCCCAAGTCTTATTCTTGTCCAATTAGGGTTTTTATGCAATCTTGTGCGTCCAATAGGTGTGTTTGTGTCATTGGATGAACATTTAGGTCATTTTCGTCTTTCCTATGCTTATTCTTGTCCAATTAGGGTTTTTAACCAATCTTGTGCATCCAATAGGTGTGTTTGTGTCATTGGAGGAACATTTAGGTCATTTTCGTCCTCCCTAGGCTTATTCTTGTCCAATTAGGGTTTTTAGCCAATCTTGTGCATCCAATATGTTCATTTGTGTCATTGGACGAACATTTAGGTCATTTTCGTCCTCCCTAGGCTTATTCTTGTCCAATTAGGGTTTTTAACCAATCTTTTGCATCCTATAAGTTCATTTGTGTCATTGGAGGAACATTTAGGTCATTTTCGTACTCCCAAGTCTTATTCTTGTCCAATTAGGGTTTTTATGCAATCTTATGCGTCCAATAGGTGTGTTTGTGTCATTGGATGAACATTTAGGTCATTTTCGTCTTTCCTATGCTTATTCTTGTCCAATTAGGGTTTTTAACCAATCTTGTGCATCCAATAGGTGTGTTTGTGTCATTGGAGGAACATTTAGGTCATTTTCGTCCTCCCTATGCTTATTCTTGTCCAATTAGGGTTTTTAACCAACCTTGTGCATCCAATAAGTTCATTTGTGTCATTGGATGAACATTTAGGTCATTTTCGTCCTCCCTATGCTTTTTCTTGTCCAATTAGGGTTTTTAGCCAATCTTGTGCATCCAATAAGTTCATTTGTGACATTGGAGGAACATTTAGGTCATTTTCGTCCTCCCTAGGCTTATTCTTGTCCAATTAGGGTTTTTAACCAATCTTGTGCATCCAATAGGTGTGTTTGTGTCATTGGATAAACATTTAGGTCATTTTCGTCCTCCTTAGTCTTATTCTTGTCCAATTAGGGTTTTTATGTAATCTTGTGCATTCCATAGGTGTGTTTGTGTCATTGGACGAACATTTAGGTCATTTTCGTCCTCCCTATGCTTATTCTTGTCCAATTAGGGTTTTTAACCAACCTTGTGCATCCAATAAGTTCATTTGTGTCATTGGATGAACATTTAGGTCATTTTCGTCCTCCCTATGCTTATTCTAGTCCAATTAGGGTTTTTAGCCAATCTTGTGCATCCAATAAGTTCATTTGTGACATTGGAGGAACATTTAGGTCATTTTCGTCCTCCCTAGGCTTATTCTTGTCCAATTAGGGTTTTTAACCAATCTTGTGCATCCAATAGGTGTGTTTGTGTCATTGGATAAACATTTAGGTCATTTTCGTCGTCCTTAGTCTTATTCTTGTCCAATTAGGGTTTTTATGTAATCTTGTGCATTCAATAGGTGTGTTTGTGTCATTGGACGAACATTTAGGTCATTTTCGTCCTCCCTAGGCTTATTCTAGTCCAATTAGGGTTTTTAACCAACCTTGTGCATCCAATAAGTTCATTTGTGTCATTGATTGAACATTTAGGTCATTTTCGTCCTCCCTATGCTTATTCTTGTCAAATTAGGGGTTTTAACCAACCTTGTGCATCCAATAAGTTCATTTGTGTCATTGGAGGAACATTTAGGTCATTTTCGTCCTCCCTAGGCTTATTCTTGTGCAATTAGGGTTTTTATGCAATCTTGTGCATCCAATAGGTGTGGTTGTGTCATTGGACGAACATTTAGGTCATTTTCGTCCTCCCTAGGCTTATTCTTGTCCAATTAGGGTTTTTAACCAACCTTGTGCATCCAATAAGTTCATTTGTGTAATTGGATGAACATTTAGGTCATTTTCGTCATCCCTATGCTTATTCTTGTCCAATTAGGGTTTTTAACCAATCTTGTGAATCCAATAAGTTCATCTGTGTCATTGGATGATCATTTAGGTCATTTTCGTCCTCCCTAGTCTTATTCTTAACCAATTAGGGTTTTTATGCAATCTTGTGCATCCAATAGTTGTGTTTGTTTCATTGGACGAACATTTAGGTCATTTTCGTCCTCCCTAGGCTTATTCTTGTCCAATTAGGGTTTTTATCCAATCTTGAGCATCCAATAAGTTCATTTGTGTCATTGGAGGAACATTTAGGTCATTTTCGTACTCCCAAGTCTTATTCTTGTCCAATTAGGGTTTTTATGCAATCTTATGCGTCCAATAGGTGTGTTTGTGTCATTGGATGAACATTTAGGTCATTTTCGTCTTTCCTATGCTTATTCTTGTCCAATTAGGGTTTTTAACCAATCTTGTGCATCCAATAGGTGTGTTTGTGTCATTGGAGGAACATTTAGGTCATTTTCGTCCTCCCAAGGCTTATTCTTGTCCAATTAGGGTTTTTAGCCAATCTTGTGCATCCAATAAGTTCATTTGTGTCATTGGACGAACATTTAGGTCATTTTCGTCCTCCCTAGGCTTATTCTTGTCCAATTAGGGTTTTTACCCAACCTTGTGCATCCACTAAGTTCATTTGTGTCATTGGACGAACATTTATGTCATTTTCGTCCTCCCTAGACTTATTCTTGTCCAATTAGGGTTTTTAACCAACCTTGTGCATCCAATAAGTTCATTTGTGTAATTGGATGAACATTTAGGTCATTTTCGTCTTCCCTATGCTTATTCTTGTCCAATTAGGGTTTTTAACCAATCTTGTGCATCCAATAGGTTCATTTGTGTCATTGGATGAACATTTAGGTCATTTTCGTCCTCCCTAGTCTTATTCTTGTCCAATTAGGGTTTTTATGCAATCTTGTGCATCCAATAGGTGTGTTTGTGTCATTGGACGAACATTTAGGTGATTTTCGTCCTCCCTAGGCTTATTCTTGTCCAATTAGGGTTTTTAACCAATCTTGTGCATCCAATAGGTGTGTTTGTGTCATTGGAGGAACATTTAGGTCATTTTCGTCCTTCATAGTCTTATTATTGTCCAATTAGGGTTTTTATGCAATCTTATGCATCCAATAGGTGTGTTTGTGTCATTGGACGAACATTTAGGTCATTTTCGTCGTCCCTAGGCTTATTCTTGTCCAATTAGGGTTTTTAACCAACCTTGTGCATCCAATAAGTTCATTTGTGTCATTGGATGAACATTTAGGTCATTTTCGTCCTCCCTAGGCTTATTCTTGTCCAATTAGGGTTTTTAACCAATCTTGTGCATCCAATAAGTTCATTTGTGTCATTGGATGAACATTTAGGTCATTTTCGTCCTACCTATGCTTATTCTTGTCCAATTAGGGTTTTTAACCAATCATGTGCTTCCAATAAGTTCATTTGTGTCATTGGATGAACATTTAGGTCATTTTCGTCCTCCCTAGTCTTATTCTTGTCCAATTAGGGTTTTTATGCAATCTTGTGCATCCAATAGGTGTGTTTCTGTCATTGGACGAACATTTAGGTCATTTTCGTCGTCCCTAGGCTTATTCTTGTCCAATTAGGGTTTTTAACCAACCTTGTGCATCCAATAAGTTCATTTGTGTCATTGGATGAACATTTAGGTCATTTTCGTCCTCCCTAGGCTGATTCTTGTCCAATTAGGGGTTTTAGCCAATCTTGTGCATCCAATAAGTTCATTTGTGTCATTGGAGGAACATTTAGGTCATTTTCGTCCTCCCTAGGCTTATTCTTGTCCAATTAGGGTTTTTAACCAATCTTGTGCATCCAATAGGTGTGTTTGTGTCATTGGAGGAACATTTAGGTCATTTTCGTCCTCCATAGTCTTATTTTTGTCCAATTATGGTTTTTATGCAATCTTGTGCATCCAATAGGTGTGTTTGTGTCATTGGACGAACATTTAGGTCATTTTCGTCGTCCCTAGGCTTATTCTTGTCCAATTAGGGTTTTTAACCAACCTTGTGCATCCAATAAGTTCATTTGTGTCATTGGATGAACATTTAGGTCATTTTCGTCCTCCCTAGGCTGGTTCTTGTCCAATTAGGGGTTTTAGCCAATCTTGTGCATCCAATAAGTTCATTTGTGTCATTGGAGGAACATTTAGGTCATTTTCGTCCTCCCTAGGCTTATTCTTGTCCAATTAGGGTTTTTAACCAATCTTGTGCATCCAATAGGTGTGTTTGTGTCATTGGAGGAACATTTAGGTCATTTTCGTCCTCCCTAGACTTATTATTGTCCAATTAGGGTTTTTATGCAATCTTGTGCATCCAATAGGTGTGTTTGTGTCATTGGATGAACAGTTAGGTCTTTTTCGTCCTCCCAAGGCTTATTCTTGTCCATTTAGGGTTTTTAGCCAATATTGTGTATCCAATAAGTTCATTTGTGTCATTGGAGGAACATTTAGGTCATTTTCGTCCTCCCTAGGCTTATTCTTGTCCAATTAGGGTTTTTAACCAATCATGTGCATCCAATAAGTTGATTTGGGTCATTGGATGAACATTTAGGTCTTTTTCGTCCTGCCTAGGCTTATTCTTGTTCAATTAGGGTTTTTAACCAATCTTGTGCATCCAATAAGTTCATTTGTGTCATTGGATGAACATTTAGGTCATTTTCGTCTTCGCTAGGCTTATTCTTATCCAATTAGGGTTTTTAACCAATCTTGTGCATCCAATAGGTGTGTTTGTGTCATTGGATAAACATTTAGGTCATTTTCGTCCTCCCTAGGCTTATTCTTGTCCAATTAGGGTTTTTAACCAATCTTGTGCATCCAATAAGTTCATTTGTGTCATTGGTTGAACATTTAGGTCATTTTCGTCCTCCCTAGGCTTATTCATGTCCAATTAGGGTTCTTAACCAATCTTGTGCATCCAATAAGTTCATTTGTGTCATTGGATGAACATTTAGGTCATTTTCGTCCTCCCTAGGCTTATACTTGTCCAATTAGGGTGTTTATGCAATCTAGTGCATCCAATAGGTGTGTTTGTGTCATTGGAGGAACATTTAGGTCATTTTCGTCTTCCCTAGTCTTATTCTTGTCCAATTAGGGTTTTTATGCAATCTTGTGCATCCAATAGGTGTGTTTGTGTCATTGGACGAACATTTAGGTCATTTTCGCCCTCCCTAGGCTTATTCTTGTCCAATTAGGGTTTTTAACCAACCTTGTGCATCCAATAAGTTCATTTGTGTCATTGGACGAACATTTAGGTCATTTTCGTCCTCCCTAGGCTTATTCTTGTCCAATTAGGGTTTTTAACCAACCTTGTGCATCCAATAAGTTCATTTGTGTAATTGGATGAACATTTAGGTCATTTTCGTCATCCCTATGCTTATTCTTGTCCAATTAGGGTTTTTAACCAATCTTGTGCATCCAATAAGTTCATTTGTGTCATTGGAGGAACATTTAGGTCATTTTCGTCCTCCCTAGTCTTATTCTTGTCCAATTAGGGTTTTTATGCAATCTTGTGCGTCCAATAGGTGTGTTTGTGTCATTGGATGAACATTTAGGTCATTTTCGTCTTTCCTATGCTTATTCTTGTCCAATTAGGGTTTTTAACCAATCTTGTGCATCCAATAGGTGTGTTTGTGTCATTGGAGGAACATTTAGGTCATTTTCGTCCTCCCTAGGCTTATTCTTGTCCAATTAGGGTTTTTAGCCAATCTTGTGCATCTAATAAGTTCATTTGTGACATTGGAGGAATATTTAGGTCATTTTCGTCCTCCCTAGGCTTATTCTTGTCCAATTAGGGTTTTTAACCAATCTTGTGCATCCAATAGGTGTGTTTGTGTCATTGGATAAACATTTAGGTCATTTTCGTCCTCCTTAGTCTTATTCTTGTCCAAATAGGGTTTTTATGCAATCTTGTGCATCCAATAGGTGTGTTTGTGTCATTGGACGAACATTTAGGTCATTTTCGTCGTCCCTAGGCTTATTCTTGTCCAATTAGGGTTTTTAACCAACCTTGTGCATCCAATAAGTTCATTTGTGTAATTGGATGAACATTTAGGTCATTTTCGTCATCCCTATGCTTATTCTTGTCCAATTAGGGTTTTTAACCAATCTTGTGCATCCAATAAGTTCATTTGTGTCATTGGATGATCATTTAGGTCATTTTCGTCCTCCCTAGTCTTATTCTTGTCCAATTAGGGTTTTTATGCAATCTTGTGCATCCAATAGTTGTGTTTGTTTCATTGGACGAACATTTAGGTCATTTTCGTCCTCCCTAGGCTTATTCTTGTCCAATTAGGGTTTTTAACCAACCTTGTGCATCCAATAAGTTCATTTGTGTAATTGGATGAACATTTAGGTCATTTTCGTCATCCCTATGCTTATTCTTGTCCAATTAGGGTTTTTAACCAATCTTGTGCATCCAATAAGTTCATTTGTGTCATTGGATGATCATTTAGGTCATTTTCGTCCTCCCTAGTCTTATTCTTGTCCAATTAGGGTTTTTATGCAATCTTGTGCATCCAATAGTTGTGTTTGTTACATTGGACGAACATTTAGGTCATTTTCGTCCTCCCTAGGCTTATTCATGTCCAATTAGGGTTTTTAACCAATATTTTGCATCCAATAAGTTCATTTGTGTCATTGGAGGAACATTTAGGTCATTTTCGTACTCCCAAGTCTTATTCTTGTCCAATTAGGGTTTTTATGCAATCTTATGCGTCCAATAGGTGTGTTTGTGTCATTGGATGAACATTTAGGTCATTTTCGTCTTTCCTATGCTTATTCTTGTCCAATTAGGGTTTTTAACCAATCTTGTGCATCCAATAGGTGTGTTTGTGTCATTGGAGGAACATTTAGGTCATTTTCGTCCTCCCTAGGCTTATTCTTGTCCAATTAGGGTTTCTAGCCAATCTTGTGCATCCAATATGTTCATTTGTGTCATTGGACGAACATTTAGGTCATTTTCGTCCTCCCTAGGCTTATTCTTGTCCAATTAGGGTTTTTACCCAACCTTGTGCATCCAATAAGTTCATTTGTGTAATTGGTCGAACATTTAGGTCATTTTCGTCCTCCCTAGGCTTATTCATGTCCAATTAGGGTTTTTAACCAATCTTTTGCATCCTATAAGTTCATTTGTGTCATTGGAGGAACATTTAGGTCATTTTCGTACTCCCAAGTCTTATTCTTGTCCAATTAGGGTTTTTATGCAATCTTATGCGTCCAATAGGTGTGTTTGTGTCATTGGATGAACATTTAGGTCATTTTCGTCTTTCCTATGCTTATTCTTGTCCAATTAGGGTTTTTAACCAATCTTGTGCATCCAATAAGTTCATTTGTGTCATTGGATGATCATTTAGGTCATTTTCGTCCTCCCTAGTCTTATTCTTGACCAATTAGGGTTTTTATGCAATCTTGTGCATCCAATAGTTGTGTTTGTTTCATTGGACGAACATTTAGGTCATTTTCGTCCTCCCTAGGCTTATTCTTGTCCAATTAGGGTTTTTATCCAATCTTGAGCATCCAATAAGTTCATTTGTGTCATTGGAGGAACATTTAGGTCATTTTCGTACTCCCAAGTCTTATTCTTGTCCAATTAGGGTTTTTATGCAATCTTATGTGTCCAATAGGTGTGTTTGTGTCATTGGATGAACATTTAGGTCATTTTCGTCTTTCCTATGCTTATTCTTGTCCAATTAGGGTTTTTAACCAATCTTGTGCATCCAATAGGTGTGTTTGTGTCATTGGAGGAACATTTAGGTCATTTTCGTCCTCCCAAGGCTTATTCTTGTCCAATTAGGGTTTTTAGCCAATCTTGTGCATCCAATAAGTTCATTTGTGTCATTGGACGAACATTTAGGTCATTTTCGTCCTCCCTAGGCTTATTCTTGTCCAATTAGGGTTTTTATCCAATCTTGAGCATCCAATAAGTTCATTTGTGTCATTGGAGGAACATTTAGGTCATTTTCGTACTCCCAAGTCTTATTCTTGTCCAATTAGGGTTTTTATGCAATCTTATGCGTCCAATAGGTGTGTTTGTGTCATTGGATGAACATTTAGGTCATTTTCGTCTTTCCTATGCTTATATTTGTCCAATTAGGGTTTTTAACCAATCTTGTGCATCCAATAGGTGTGTTTGTGTCATTGGAGGAACATTTAGGTCATTTTCGTCCTCCCAAGGCTTATTCTTGTCCAATTAGGGTTTTTAGCCAATCTTGTGCATCCAATAAGTTCATTTGTGTCATTGGACGAACATTTAGGTCATTTTCGTCCTCCCTAGGCTTATTCTTGTCCAATTAGGGTTTTTACCCAACCTTGTGCATCCAATAAGTTCATTTGTGTCATTGGACGAACATTTATGTCATTTTCGTCCTCCCTAGACTTATTCTTGTCCAATTAGGGTTTTTAACCAACCTTGTGCATCCAATAAGTTCATTTGTGTAATTGGATGAACATTTAGGTCATTTTCGTCTTCCCTATGCTTATTCTTGTCCAATTATGGTTTTTAACCAATCTTGTGCATCCAATAGGTTCATTTGTGTCATTGGATGAACATTTAGGTCATTTTCGTCTTCCCTAGTCTTATTCTTGTCCAATTAGGGTTTTTATGCAATCTTGTGCATCCAATAGGTGTGTTTGTGTCATTGGACGAACATTTAGGTGATTTTCGTCCTCCCTAGGCTTATTCTTGTCCAATTAGGGTTTTTAACCAATCTTGTGCATCCAATAGGTGTGTTTGTGTCATTGGAGGAACATTTAGGTCATTTTCGTCCTCCATAGTCTTATTATTGTCCAATTAGGGTTTTTATGCAATCTTATGCATCCAATAGGTGTGTTTGTGTCGTTGGACGAACATTTAGGTCATTTTCGTCGTCCCTAGGCTTATTCTTGTCCAATTAGGGTTTTTAACCAACCTTGTGCATCCAATAAGTTCATTTGTGTCATTGGATGAACATTTAGGTCATTTTCGTCCTCCCTAGGCTTATTCTTGTCCAATTAGGGTTTTTAGCCAATCTTGTGCATCTAATAAGTTCATTTGTGACATTGGAGGAACATTTAGGTCATTTTCGTCCTCCCTAGGCTTATTCTTGTCCAATTAGGGTTTTTAACCAATTTTGTGCATCCAATAGGTGTGTTTGTGTCATTGGATAAACATTTTGGTCATTTTCATCCTCCTTAGTCTTATTCTTGTCCAATTAGGGTTTTTATGTAATCTTGTGCATCCAATAGGTGTGTTTGTGTCATTGGACGAACATTAAGGTCATTTTCGTCCTCCCTAGGCTTATTCTTGTCCAATTAGGGTTTTTAACAAACCTTGTGCATCCAATAGGTGTGTTTGTGTCATTGGAGGAACATTTAGGTCATTTTCGTCCTCCCTAGTCTTATTATTGTCCAATTAGGGTTTTTATGCAATCTTGTGCATCCAATAGGTGTGTTTGTGTCATTGGATGAACAGTTAGGTCTTTTTCGTCCTCCCAAGGTTTATTCTTGTCCATTTAGGGTTTTTAGCCAATATTGTGTATCCAATAAGTTCATTTGTGTCAATGGAGGAACATTTAGGTCATTTTCGTCCTCCCTAGGCTTATTCTTGTCCAATTAGGGTTTTTAACCAATCTTGTGCATCCAATAAGTTGATTTGTGTCATTGGATGAACATTTAGGTCATTTTCGTCCTGCCTAGGCTTATTCTTGTTCAATTAGGGTTTTTAACCAATCTTGTGCATCCAATAAGTTCATTTGTGTCATTGGATGAACATTTAGGTCATTTTCGTCTTCGCTAGGCTTATTCTTATCCAATTAGGGTTTTTAACCAATCTTGTGCATCCAATAGGTGTGTTTGTGTCATTGGATAAACATTTAGGTCATTTTCGTCCTCCCTAGGCTTATTGTTGTCCAATTAGGGTTTTTAACCAATCTTGTGCATCCAATAAGTTCATTTGTGTCATTGGATGAACATTTAGGTCATTTTCGTCGCCCTAGTCTTATACTTGTCCAATTAGGATTTTTAACCAATCTTGTGCATCCAATTAGTTCATTTGTGTCATTAGTCAAACATTTAGGTCATTTTCGTCCTCCGTAGGCTTATTCTTGTCCAATTAGGGTTTTTATGTAATCTTGTGCATTCAATAGGTGTGTTTGTGTCATTGGACGAACATTTAGGTCATTTTCGTCCTCCCTAGGCTTATTCTTGTCCAATTAGGGTTTTTAACCAATCTTGTGCATCCAATAAGTTCATTTGTGTCATTAGACGAACATTTATGTCATTTTCGTCCTCCCTAGGCTTATTGTTGTCCAATTAGGGTTTTTAACCAATCATGTGAATCCAATAAGTTGATTTGTGTCATTGGATGAACATTTAGGTCATTTTCGTCCTCCCTAGGCTTATTCTTGTCCAATTAGGATTTTTAACCAATCTTGTGCATCCAATAAGTTCAGTTGTGTCATTGGATGAACAGTTAGGTCATTTTCGTCCTCCCAAGGCTTATTCTTGTCCATTTAGGGTTTTTAGCCAATATTGTATATCCAATAAGTTCATTTGTGTCATTGGAGGAACATTTAGGTCATATTCGTCCTCCCTAGGCTTATTCTTGTCCAATTAGGGTTTTTAACCAATCATGTGCATCCAATAAGTTGATTTGTGTCATTGGATGAACATTTAGGTCATTTTCGTCCTGCCTAGGCTTATTCTTGTTCAATTAGGGTTTTTAACCAATCTTGTGCATCCAATAAGTTCATTTGTGTCATTAGTCAAACATTTAGGTCATTTTCGTCCTCCGTAGGCTTATTCTTGTCCAATTAGGGTTTTTATGTAATCTTGTGCATTCAATAGGTGTGTTTGTGTCATTGGACGAACATTTAGGTCATTTTCGTCCTCCCTAGGCTTATTCTTGTCCAATTAGGGTTTTTAACCAATCTTGTGCATCCAATAAGTTCATTTGTGTCATTAGACGAACATTTATGTCATTTTCGTCCTCCCTAGGCTTATTGTTGTCCAATTAGGGTTTTTAACCAATCATGTGAATCCAATAAGTTGATTTGTGTCATTGGATGAACATTTAGGTCATTTTCGTCCTCCCTAGGCTTATTCTTGTCCAATTAGGATTTTTAACCAATCTTGTGCATCCAATAAGATCAGTTGTGTCATTGGATGAACAGTTAGGTCATTTTCGTCCTCCCAAGGCTTATTCTTGTCCATTTAGGATTTTTAGCCAATATTGTGTATCCAATAAGTTCATTTGTGTCATTGGAGGAACATTTAGGTCATTTTCGTCCTCCCTAGGCTTATTCTTGTCCAATTAGGGTTTTTAACCAATCATGTGCATCCAATAAGTTGATTTGTGTCATTGGATGAACATTTAGGTCATTTTCGTCCTGCCTAGGCTTATTCTTGTTCAATTAGGGTTTTTAACCAATCTTGTGCATCCAATAAGTTTATTTGTGTCATTGGATGAACATTTAGGTCATTTTCGTCTTCGCTAGGCTTATTCTTATCCAATTAGGGTTTTTAACCAATCTTGTGCATCCAATAGGTGTGTTTGTGTCATTGGATAAACATTTAGGTCATTTTCCTCCTCCCTAGTCTTATTCTTGTCCAATTAGGGTTATTAGGTAATCTTGTGCATTCAATAGGTGTGTTTGTGTCATTGGACGAACATTTAGGTCATTTTCGTCCTCCCTAGCCTTATTCTTGTCCGATTAGGGTTTTTAACCAATCTTGTGCATCCAATAAGTTCAGTTGTGTCATTGGATGAACAGTTAGGTCATTTTTGTCCTCCCAAGGCTTATTCTTGTCCATTTAGGGTTTTTAACCAATCTTGTGCATCCAATAAGTTCATTTGTGTCGATGGATGAACATTTAGGTCATTTTCGTCCTCCCTAGGCTTATTCTTGTCCATTTAGGGTTTTTCGCCAATTTTGTGCATCCAATAAGTTCATTTGTGTTATTGGAGGAACATTTATGTCATTTTCGTCCTCCCTAGTCTTATTCTTGTCCAATTAGGGTTTTTATGCAATCTTGTGCATCCAATAGGTGTGTTTGTGTCATTGGACGAACATTTAGGTCATTTTCGTCCTCCCTAGTCTTATTCTTGTCCGATTAGGGTTTTTATGCAATCTTGTGCATCCAATAGGTGTGTTTGTGTCATTGGACGAACATTTAGGTCATTTTCGTCCTCCCTAGGCTTATTCTTGTCCAATTAGGGTTTTTATCCAATCTTGTGCATCCAATAGGTGTGTTTGTGTCATTTGACGAACATTTAGGTCATTTTCGTCCTCCCTAGGCTTATTCTTGTCCAATTAGGGTTTTTAACCAATCTTGTGCATCCAATAGGTGTGTTTGTGTCATTGGAGGAACATTTAGGTCATTTTCGTCCTCCCTAGGCTTATTCTTGTCCAATTAGGGTTTCTAGCCAATCTTGTGCATCCAATATGTTCATTTGTGTCATTGGACGAACATTTAGGTCATTTTCGTCCTCCCTAGGCTTATTCTTGTCCAATTAGGGTTTTTACCCAACCTTGTGCATCCAATAAGTTCATTTGTGTAATTGGACGAACATTTAGGTCATTTTCGTCCTCCCTAGGCTTATTCATGTCCAATTAGGGTTTTTAACCAATCTTTTGCATCCTATAAGTTCATTTGTGTCATTGGAGGAACATTTAGGTCATTTTCGTACTCCCAAGTCTTATTCTTGTCCAATTAGGGTTTTTATGCAATCTTATGCGTCCAATAGGTGTGTTTGTGTCATTGGATGAACATCTAGGTCATTTTCGTCTTTCCTATGCTTATTCTTGTCCAATTAGGGTTTTTAACCAATCTTGTGCATCCAATAGGTGTGTTTGTGTCATTGGAGGAACATTTAGGTCATTTTCGTCCTCCCTAGGCTTATTCTTGTCCAATTAGGGTTTTTAGCCAATCTTGTGCATCTAATAAGTTCATTTGTGACATTGGAGGAATATTTAGGTCATTTTCGTCCTCCCTAGGCTTATTCTTGTCCAATTAGGGTTTTTAACCAATCTTGTGCATCCAATAGGTGTGTTTGTGTCATTGGATAAACATTTAGGTCATTTTCGTCCTCCTTAGTCTTATTCTTGTCCAAATAGGGTTTTTATGCAATCTTGTGCATCCAATAGGTGTGTTTGTGTCATTGGACGAACATTTAGGTCATTTTCGTCGTCCCTAGGCTTATTCTTGTCCAATTAGGGTTTTTAACCAACCTTGTGCATCCAATAAGTTCATTTGTGTAATTGGATGAACATTTAGGTCATTTTCGTCATCCCTATGCTTATTCTTGTCCAATTAGGGTTTTTAACCAATCTTGTGCATCCAATAAGTTCATTTGTGTCATTGGATGATCATTTAGGTCATTTTCGTCCTCCCTAGTCTTATTCTTGTCCAATTAGGGTTTTTATGCAATCTTGTGCATCCAATAGTTGTGTTTGTTTCATTGGACGAACATTTAGGTCATTTTCGTCCTCCCTAGGCTTATTCTTGTCCAATTAGGGTTTTTAACCAACCTTGTGCATCCAATAAGTTCATTTGTGTAATTGGATGAACATTTAGGTCATTTTCGTCATCCCTATGCTTATTCTTGTCCAATTAGGGTTTTTAACCAATCTTGTGCATCCAATAAGTTCATTTGTGTCATTGGATGATCATTTAGGTCATTTTCGTCCTCCCTAGTCTTATTCTTGACCAATTAGGGTTTTTATGCAATCTTGTGCATCCAATAGTTGTGTTTGTTTCATTGGACGAACATTTAGGTCATTTTCGTCCTCCCTAGGCTTATTCTTGTCCAATTAGGGTTTTTATCCAATCTTGAGCATCCAATAAGTTCATTTGTGTCATTGGAGGAACATTTAGGTCATTTTCGTACTCCCAAGTCTTATTCTTGTCCAATTAGGGTTTTTATGCAATCTTATGTGTCCAATAGGTGTGTTTGTGTCATTGGATGAACATTTAGGTCATTTTCGTCTTTCCTATGCTTATTCTTGTCCAATTAGGGTTTTTAACCAATCTTGTGCATCCAATAGGTGTGTTTGTGTCATTGGAGGAACATTTAGGTCATTTTCGTCCTCCCAAGGCTTATTCTTGTCCAATTAGGGTTTTTAGCCAATCTTGTGCATCCAATAAGTTCATTTGTGTCATTGGACGAACATTTAGGTCATTTTCGTCCTCCCTAGGCTTATTCTTGTCCAATTAGGGTTTTTATCCAATCTTGAGCATCCAATAAGTTCATTTGTGTCATTGGAGGAACATTTAGGTCATTTTCGTACTCCCAAGTCTTATTCTTGTCCAATTAGGGTTTTTATGCAATCTTATGCGTCCAATAGGTGTGTTTGTGTCATTGGATGAACATTTAGGTCATTTTCGTCTTTCCTATGCTTATTCTTGTCCAATTAGGGTTTTTAACCAATCTTGTGCATCCAATAGGTGCGTTTGTGTCATTGGAGGAACATTTAGGTCATTTTCGTCCTCCCAAGGCTTATTCTTGTCCAATTAGGGTTTTTAGCCAATCTTGTGCATCCAATAAGTTCATTTGTGTCATTGGACGAACATTTAGGTCATTTTCGTCCTCCCTAGGCTTATTCTTGTCCAATTAGGGTTTTTACCCAACCTTGTGCATCCAATAAGTTCATTTGTGTCATTGGACGAACATTTATGTCATTTTCGTCCTCCCTAGACTTATTCTTGTCCAATTAGGGTTTTTAACCAACCTTGTGCATCCAATAAGTTCATTTGTGTAATTGGATGAACATTTAGGTCATTTTCGTCATCCCTATGCTTATTCTTGTCCAATTAGGGTTTTTAACCAATCTTGTGCATCCAATAGGTTCATTTGTGTCATTGGATGATCATTTAGGTCATTTTCGTCCTCCCTAGTCTTATTCTTGACCAATTAGGGTTTTTAAGCAATCTTGTGCATCCAATAGTTGTGTTTGTTTCATTGGACGAACATTTAGGTCATTTTCGTCCTCCCTAGGCTTATTCTTGTCCAATTATGGTTTTTATCCAATCTTGAGCATCCAATAAGTTCATTTGTGTCATTGGAGGAACATTTAGGTCATTTTCGTACTCCCAAGTCTTATTCTTGTCCAATTAGGGTTTTTATGCAATCTTATGCGTCCAATAGGTGTGTTTGTGTCATTGGATGAACATTTAGGTCATTTTCGTCTTTCCTATGCTTATTCTTGTCCAATTAGGGTTTTTAACCAATCTTGTGCATCCAATAGGTGTGTTTGTGTCATTGGAGGAACATTTAGGTCATTTTCGTCCTCCCAAGGCTTATTCTTGTCCAATTAGGGTTTTTAGCCAATCTTGTGCATCCAATAAGTTCATTTGTGTCATTGGACGAACATTTAGGTCATTTTCTTCCTCCCTAGGCTTATTCTTGTCCAATTAGGGTTTTTACCCAACCTTGTGCATCCAATAAGTTCATTTGTGTCATTGGACGAACATTTATGTCATTTTCGTCCTCCCTAGACTTATTCTTGTCCAATTAGGGTTTTTAACCAACCTTGTGCATCCAATAAGTTCATTTGTGTAATTGGATGAACATTTAGGTCATTTTCGTCTTCCCTATGCTTATTCTTGTCCAATTAGGGTTTTTAACCAATCTTGTGCATCCAATAGGTTCATTTGTGTCATTGGATGAACATTTAGGTCATTTTCGTCCTCCCTAGTCTTATTCTTGTCCAATTAGGGTTTTTATGCAATCTTGTGCATCCAATAGGTGTGTTTGTGTCATTGGACGAACATTTAGGTGATTTTCGTCCTCCCTAGGCTTATTCTTGTCCAATTAGGGTTTTTAACCAATCTTGTGCATCCAATAGGTGTGTTTGTGTCATTGGAGGAACATTTAGGTCATTTTCGTCCTCCATAGTCTTATTATTGTCCAATTAGGGTTTTTATGCTATCTTATGCATCCAATAGGTGTGTTTGTGTCATTGGACGAACATTTAGGTCATTTTCGTTGTCCCTAGGCTTATTCTTGTCCAATTAGGGTTTTTAACCTACCTTGTGCATCCAATAAGTTCATTTGTGTCATTGGATGAACATTTAGGTCATTTTCGTCCTCCCTAGGCTTATTCTTGTCCAATTAGGGTTTTTAGCCAATCTTGTGCATCTAATAAGTTCATTTGTGACATTGGAGGAACATTTAGGTCATTTTCGTCCTCCCTAGGCTTATTCTTGTCCAATTAGGGATTTTAACCAATTTTGTGCATCCAATAGGTGTGTTTGTGTCATTGGATAAACATTTAGGTCATTTTCGTCCTCCTTAGTCTTATTCTTGTCCAATTAGGGTTTTTATGTAATCTTGTGCATCCAATAGGTGTGTTTGTGTCATTGGACGAACATTAAGGTCATTTTCGTCCTCCCTAGGCTTATTCTTGTCCAATTAGGGTTTTTAACAAACCTTGTGCATCCAATAAGTTCATTTGTGTCATTGGATGAACATTTAGGTCATTTACGTCCTCCCTAGGCTTATTCTTGTCCAATTAGGGTTTTTAGCCAATCTTGTGCATCTAATAAGTTCATTTGTGACATTGGAGGAACATTTAGGTCATTTTCGTCCTCCCTAGGCTTATTCTTGTCCAATTAGGGTTTTTAACCAATCTTGTGCATCCAATAGGTGTGTTTGTGTCATTGGATAAACATTTAGGTCATTTTCGTCGTCCTTAGTCTTATTCTTGTCCAATTAGGGTTTTTATGTAATCTTGTGCATTCAATAGGTGTGTTTGTGTCATTGGACGAACATTTAGGTCATTTTCGTCCTCCCTAGGCTTATTCTAGTCCAATTAGGGTTTTTAACCAACCTTGTGCATCCAATAAGTTCATTTGTGTCATTGATTGAACATTTAGGTCATTTTCGTCCTCCCTATGCTTATTCTTGTCAAATTAGGGGTTTTAACCAACCTTGTGCATCCAATAAGTTCATTTGTGTCATTGGAGGAACATTTAGGTCATTTTCGTCCTCCCTAGGCTTATTCTTGTGCAATTAGGGTTTTTATGCAATCTTGTGCATCCAATAGGTGTGGTTGTGTCATTGGACGAACATTTAGGTCATTTTCGTCCTCCCTAGGCTTATTCTTGTCCAATTAGGGTTTTTAACCAACCTTGTGCATCCAATAAGTTCATTTGTGTAATTGGATGAACATTTAGGTCATTTTCGTCATCCCTATGCTTATTCTTGTCCAATTAGGGTTTTTAACCAATCTTGTGCATCCAATAGGTGTGTTTGTGTCATTGGAGGAACATTTAGGTCATTTTCGTCCTCCCAAGGCTTATTCTTGTCCAATTAGGGTTTTTAGCCAATCTTGTGCATCCAATAAGTTCATTTGTGTCATTGGACGAACATTTAGGTCATTTTCGTCCTCCCTAGGCTTATTCTTGTCCAATTAGGGTTTTTACCCAACCTTGTGCATCCAATAAGTTCATTTGTGTCATTGGAGGAACATTTAGGTCATTTTCGTACTCCCAAGTCTTATTCTTGTCCAATTAGGGTTTTTATGCAATCTTGTGCGTCCAATAGGTGTGTTTGTGTCATTGGATGAACATTTAGGTCATTTTCGTCTTTCCTATGCTTATTCTTGTCCAATTAGGGTTTTTAACCAATCTTGTGCATCCAATAGGTGTGTTTGTGTCATTGGAGGAACATTTAGGTCATTTTCGTCCTCCCAAGGCTTATTCTTGTCCAATTAGGGTTTTTAGCCAATCTTGTGCATCCAATAAGTTCATTTGTGTCATTGGACGAACATTTAGGTCATTTTCGTCCTCCCTAGGCTTATTCTTGTCCAATTAGGGTTTTTACCCAACCTTGTGCATCCAATAAGTTCATTTGTGTCATTGGACGAACATTTATGTCATTTTCGTCGTCCCTAGACTTATTCTTGTCCAATTAGGGTTTTTAACCAACCTTGTGCATCCAATAAGTTCATTTGTGTAATTGGATGAACATTTAGGTCATTTTCGTCATCCCTATGCTTATTCTTGTCCAATTAGGGTTTTTAACCAATCTTGTGCATCCAATAGGTTCATTTGTGTCATTGGATGATCATTTAGGTCATTTTCGTCCTCCCTAGTCTTATTCTTGACCAATTAGGGTTTTTATGCAATCTTGTGCATCCAATAGTTGTGTTTGTTTCATTGGACGAACATTTAGGTCATTTTCGTCCTCCCTAGGCTTATTCTTGTCCAATTATGGTTTTTATCCAATCTTGAGCATCCAATAAGTTCATTTGTGTCATTGGAGGAACATTTAGGTCATTTTCGTACTCCCAAGTCTTATTCTTGTCCAATTAGGGTTTTTATGCAATCTTATGCGTCCAATAGGTGTGTTTGTGTCATTGGATGAACATTTAGGTCATTTTCGTCTTTCCTATGCTTATTCTTGTCCAATTAGGGTTTTTAACCAATCTTGTGCATCCAATAGGTGTGTTTGTGTCATTGGAGGAACATTTAGGTCATTTTCGTCCTCCCAAGGCTTATTCTTGTCCAATTAGGGTTTTTAGCCAATCTTGTGCATCCAATAAGTTCATTTGTGTCATTGGACGAACATTTAGGTCATTTTCGTCCTCCCTAGGCTTATTCTTGTCCAATTAGGGTTTTTACCCAACCTTGTGCATCCACTAAGTTCATTTGTGTCATTGGACGAACATTTATGTCATTTTCGTCCTCCCTAGACTTATTCTTGTCCAATTAGGGTTTTTAACCAACCTTGTGCATCCAATAAGTTCATTTGTGTAATTGGATGAACATTTAGGTCATTTTCGTCTTCCCTATGCTTATTCTTGTCCAATTAGGGTTTTTAACCAATCTTGTGCATCCAATAGGTTCATTTGTGTCATTGGATGAACATTTAGGTCATTTTCGTCCTCCCTAGTCTTATTCTTGTCCAATTAGGGTTTTTATGCAATCTTGTGCATCCAATAGGTGTGTTTGTGTCATTGGACGAACATTTAGGTGATTTTCGTCCTCCCTAGGCTTATTCTTGTCCAATTAGGGTTTTTAACCAATCTTGTGCATCCAATAGGTGTGTTTGTGTCATTGGAGGAACATTTAGGTCATTTTCGTCCTTCATAGTCTTATTATTGTCCAATTAGGGTTTTTATGCAATCTTATGCATCCAATAGGTGTGTTTGTGTCATTGGACGAACATTTAGGTCATTTTCGTCGTCCCTAGGCTTATTCTTGTCCAATTAGGGTTTTTAACCAACCTTGTGCATCCAATAAGTTCATTTGTGTCATTGGATGAACATTTAGGTCATTTTCGTCCTCCCTAGGCTTATTCTTGTCCAATTAGGGTTTTTAACCAATCTTGTGCATCCAATAAGTTCATTTGTGTCATTGGATGAACATTTAGGTCATTTTCGTCCTACCTATGCTTATTCTTGTCCAATTAGGGTTTTTAACCAATCATGTGCTTCCAATAAGTTCATTTGTGTCATTGGATGAACATTTAGGTCATTTTCGTCCTCCCTAGTCTTATTCTTGTCCAATTAGGGTTTTTATGCAATCTTGTGCATCCAATAGGTGTGTTTCTGTCATTGGACGAACATTTAGGTCATTTTCGTCGTCCCTAGGCTTATTCTTGTCCAATTAGGGTTTTTAACCAACCTTGTGCATCCAATAAGTTCATTTGTGTCATTGGATGAACATTTAGGTCATTTTCGTCCTCCCTAGTCTTATTCTTGTCCAATTAGGGTTTTAAGCAATCTTGTGCATCCAATATGTGTGTTTGTGTCATTGGACGAACATTTAGGTCATTTTCGTCCTCCCTATGCTTATTCTTGTCCAATTAGGGTTTTTAACCAATCTTGTGCATCCAATAAGTTCATTTGTTTCATTGGATGAACATTTAGGTCATTTTCGTCCTCCCTAGTCTTATTCTTGTCCAATTAGGGTTTTTATGCAATCTTGTGCATCCAATAGGTGTGTTTGTGTCATTGGACGAACATTTAGGTCATTTTCGCCCTCCCTAGGCTTATTCTTGTCCAATTATCGTTTTTAACCAACCTTGTGCATCCAATAAGTTCATTTGTGTCATTGGATGAACATTTAGGTCATTTTCGTCCTCCCTAGGCTTATTCTTGTCCAATTAGGGTTTTTAACCAATCTTGGGCATCCAATAAGTTCATTTGTGTCATTGGATGAACATTTAGGTCATTTTCGTCCTCCCTAGTCTTATACTCGTCCAATTAGGGTTTTTATGCAATCTAGTGCATCCAATAGGTGTGTTTGTGTCATTGGAGGAACATTTAGGTCATTTTCGTCTTCCCTAGTCTTATTCTTGTCCAATTAGGGTTTTTATGCAATCTTGTGCATCCAATAGGTGTGTTTGTGTCATTGGACGAACATTTAGGTCATTTTCGCCCTCCCTAGGCTTATTCTTGTCCAATTAGGGTTTTTAACCAACCTTGTGCATCCAATAGGTGTGTTTGTGTCATTGGAGGAACATTTAGGTCATTTTCGTCCTCCCTAGGCTTATTCTTGTCCAATTAGGGTTTTTAACCAATCTTGTGCATCCAATAAGTTCATTTGTGTCATTGGATGAACATTTAGGTCATTTTCGTCCTCCCTAGTCTTATACTTGTCCAATTAGGGTTTTTATGCAATCTAGTGCATCCAATAGGTGTGTTTGTGTCATTGGAGGAACATTTAGGTCATTTTCGTCTTCCCTAGTCTTATTCTTGTCCAATTAGGGTTTTTATGCAATCTTGTGCATCCAATAGGTGTGTTTGTGTCATTGGACGAACATTTAGGTCTTTTTCACCCTCCCTAGGCTTATTCTTGTCCAATTAGGGTTTTTAACCAACCTTGCGCATCCAATAAGTTCATTTGTGTCATTGGATGAACATTTAGGTCATTTTCGTCCTCCCTAGGATTATTCTTGTTCAATTAGGGTTTTTAACCAATCTTGTGCATCCAATAAGTTAATTTGTGTCATTGGATGAACACTTAGGTTATTTTCGTCCTCCCTAGTCTTATTCTTGTCCAATTAGGGTTTTAAGCAATCTTGTGCATCCAATATGTGTGTTTGTGTCATTGGATGAACATTTAGGTCATTTTCGTCCTCCCTATGCTTATTCTTGTCCAATTAGGGTTTTTAACCAATCTTGTGCATCCAATAAGTTCATTTGTGTCATTGGATGAACATTTAGGTCATTTTCGTCCTCCCTAGTCTTATTCTTGTCCAATTAGGGTTTTTATGCAATCTTGTGCATCCAATAGGTTTGTTTGTGTCATTGGAGGAACATTTCGGTCATTTTCGTCCTCCCTAGTCTTATTCTTGTCCAATTATGGTTTTTAACCAATCTTGTGCATCCAATAAGTTCATTTGTGTCATTGGATGAACATTTAGGTCATTTTCGTCCTCCCTAGTCTTATTCTTGTCCCATTAGGGTTTTTAACCAATCTTGTGCATCGAATAAGTTCATTTGTGTCATTGGATGAACATTTAGGTCATTTTCGTCCTCCCTAGGCTTATTCTTGTCCAATTAGGGTTTTAAACCAATCTTGTGCATCCAATAGGTGTGTTTGTGTCATTGGACGAACATTTAGGTCATTTTCGCCTTCCCTAGGCTTATTCTTGTCCAATTAGGGTTTTTATCCAATCTTGTGCATCCAATAAGTTCATTTGTGTCATTGGATAAACATTTATGTCATTTTCGTCCTCCCTAGGCTTATTCTTGTCCAATTAGGGTTTTTAACCAATCTTGTGCATCGAATAAGTTCATTTGTGTCATTGGATGAACATTTAGGTCATTTTCGTCCTCCCTAGGCTTATTCTTCTCCAATTAGGGTTTTTAGCCAATCTTGTGCATTCAATAAGTTCCTTTGTTTCATTGGAGGAACATTTAGGTCATGTTCGTCCTCCCTAGTCTTATTCTTGTCCAATTAGGGTTTTTATGCAATCTTGTGCATCCAATAGGTGTGTTTGTGATATTGGACGAACATTTAGGTCATTTTCGTCCTCCCTAGGCTTATTCTTGTCCAATTAGGGTTTTTAACCAATCTTGTGCATCCAATAGGTGTGTTTGTGTCATTGGAGGAACATTTAGGTCATTTTCGTCCTCCCTAGACTTATTATTGTCCAATTAGGGTTTTTATGCAATCTTGTGCATCCAATAGGTGTGTTTGTGTCATTGGATGAACAGTTAGGTCTTTTTCGTCCTCCCAAGGCTTATTCTTGTCCATTTAGGGTTTTTAGCCAATATTGTGTATCCAATAAGTTCATTTGTGTCATTGGAGGAACATTTAGGTCATTTTCGTCCTCCCTAGGCTTATTCTTGTCCAATTAGGGTTTTTAACCAATCATGTGCATCCAATAAGTTGATTTGGGTCATTGGATGAACATTTAGGTCTTTTTCGTCCTGCCTAGGCTTATTCTTGTTCAATTAGGGTTTTTAACCAATCTTGTGCATCCAATAAGTTCATTTGTGTCATTGGATGAACATTTAGGTCATTTTCGTCTTCGCTAGGCTTATTCTTATCCAATTAGGGTTTTTAACCAATCTTGTGCATCCAATAGGTGTGTTTGTGTCATTGGATAAACATTTAGGTCATTTTCGTCCTCCCTAGGCTTATTCTTGTCCAATTAGGGTTTTTAACCAATCTTGTGCATCCAATAAGTTCATCTGTGTCATTGGTTGAACATTTAGGTCATTTTCGTCCTCCCTAGGCTTATTCTTGTCCAATTAGGGTTCTTAACCAATCTTGTGCATCCAATAAGTTCATTTGTGTCATTGGATGAACATTTAGGTCATTTTCGTCCTCCCTAGGCTTATACTTGTCCAATTAGGGTGTTTATGCAATCTAGTGCATCCAATAGGTGTGTTTGTGTCATTGGAGGAACATTTAGGTCATTTTCGTCTTCCCTAGTCTTATTCTTGTCCAATTAGGGTTTTTATGCAATCTTGTGCATCCAATAGGTGTGTTTGTGTCATTGGACGAACATTTAGGTCATTTTCGCCCTCCCTAGGCTTATTCTTGTCCAATTAGGGTTTTTAACCAACCTTGTGCGTCCAATAAGTTCATTTGTGTCATTGGATGAACATTTAGGTCATTTTCGTCCTCCCTAGGCTTATTCTTGTTCAGTTAGGGTTTTTAACCAATCTTGTGCATCCAATAAGTTCATTTGTGTCATTGGATGAACATTTAGGTTATTTTCGTCCTCCCTAGTCTTATTCTTGTCCAATTAGGGTTTTAAGCAATCTTGTGCATCCAATATGTGTGTTTGTGTCATTGGACGAACATTTAGGTCATTTTCGTCCTCCCTATGCTTATTCTTGTCCAATTAGGGTTTTTAACCAATCTTGTGCATCCAATAAGTTCATTTGTGTCATTGGATGAACATTAAGGTCATTTTCGTCCTCCCTAGTCTTATTTTTGTCCAATTAGGGTTTTTATGCAATCTTGTGCATCCAATAGGTTTGTTTGTGTCATTGGACGAACATTTAGGTCATTTTCGTCCTCCCTAGGCTTATTCTTGTCCAATTAGGGTTTTTAACCAATCTTGTGCATCCAATAGGTGTGTTTGTGTTATTGGAGGAACATTTAGGTCATTTTCATCCTCCTTAGTCTTATTCTTGTCCAATTAGGGTTTTTATGCAATCTTGTGCATCCAATAGGTGTGTTTGTGTCATTGGACGAACATTTAGGTCATTTTCGTTCTCCCTAGGCTTATTCTTGTCCAGTTAGGATTTTTAACCAATCTTGTGTATCCAATAATTGTTCATTTGTGTCATTGGATGAACATTTAGGTCATTTTCGTCCTCCATAGGCTTATTCTTGTCCAATTAGGGTTTTTAACCAATCTTGTGCATCCAATAGGTGTGTTTGTGTCATTGGAGGAACGTTTAGGTCATTTTCGTCCTCCCTAGTCTTATTCTTGTCCAATTAGGGTTTTTATACAATCTTGTGCATCCAATAGGTGTGTTTGTGTCATTGGACGAACATTTAGGTCATTTTCGTCCTCCCTAGGCTTATTCTTGTCCAATTTGGGTTTTTAACCAATCGTGTGCATCCAATAAGTTGATTCGTGTCATTGGATGAACAGTTAGGTCATTTTCGTCCTCCCTAGGCTTATTCTTGTCCAATTAGGGTTTTTAACCAATCTTGTGCATCCAATAAGTTCATTTGTGTCATTGGATGAACATTTAGGTTATTTTCGTCTTCCCTAGGCTTATTCTTGTCCAATTAGTGTTTTTAACCAATCTTGTGCGTCCAATAGGTGTGTTTGTGTCATTGGATAAACATTTAGGTCATTTTCGTCCTCCCTAGTCTTATTCTTGTCCAATTAGGGTTTTCATGTAATCTTGTGCATTCAATAGGTGTGTTTGTGTCATTGGACGAACATTTAGGTTATTTTCGCCCTCCCTAGGCTTATTCTTGTCCAATTAGGGTTTTTAACCAATCTTGTGCATCCAATAAGTTCATTTGTGTCATTAGACGAACATTTATGTCATTTTCGACCTCCCTAGGCTTATTCTTGCCCAATTAGGGTTTTTAACCAATCATGCGAATCCAATAAGTTGATTTGTGTCATTGGATGAACATTTAGGTCATTTTCGTCCTCCCGAGGCTTATTCTTGTCCAATTAGGGTTTTTAACCAATCTTGTGCATCCAATAAGTTCAGTTGTGTCATTGGATGAACAGTTAGGTCATTTTCGTCCTCCCAAGGCTTATTCTTGTCCATTTAGGGTTTTTAGCCAATCTTGTGCATCCAATAAGTTCATTTGTGTCATTGGATGTACATTTAGGTCATTTTCGTCCTCCCTATGCTTATTCTTGTCCAATTAGGGTTTTTAGCCAATCTTGTGCATCCAATATGTTCATTTGAGACATAGGAGGAACATTTAGGTCATTTTCGTCCTCCCTAGGCTTATTCTTATCCAATTAGGATTTTTAACCAATCTTGTGCATCCAATAGGTGTGTTTGTGTCATTGGATAAACAGTTAGGTCATTTTCGTCCTCCTTAGTCTTATTCTTGTCCAATTAGGGTTTTTATGTAATCTTGTGCATTCAATAGGTGTGTTTGTGTCATTGGACGAACATTTAGGTCATTTTCGTCCTCCCTAGGCTTATTCTTGTCCAATTAGGGTTTTTAACCAACCTTGTGCATCCAATAAGTTCATTTGTGTCATTGGTTGAACATTTAGGTCATTTTCGTCCTCCCTAGGCTTATTCTTGTCAAATTAGGGTTTTTAACCAACCTTGTGCATCCAATAAG